>CAJQZJ010032290.1:3055952-3080584 GCA_907164525.1 Lophiomys imhausi
ACAACACGCATGTTTGTCACACAGCGGTCGTAGCCTGCACTGCTGGCGAGGCGGGTGTGGCAGCCTAGATTAAAAATGGAGGAATTCATAATGCCTCAATATGTTTGGATTCCAATTGAGTTTGTTCCTCTTAGCATGCAAATGATTTTCACCCTGACAATTGTGGTTCTGTTTTAATAATGTCCTTACTGATCTAATGGATAAATGCACATGATCTTAAATTTACGTAAAGAGAAAAGGGTCACAAGCCAGTCTCCTTACTTGTGGGGCTCCCACTGAAGAACTGGTTTCAAGAGGCATTTTGCCCCTAAAAGAGATGTTAATTGCTGGGTGTGGTGGTACATGCCTTTAATCCCAGCACTTGGGAGGCAGAGGCAGGTGGATCTTCATGAGTTCAAGGTCAGCCTGGTCTACAAAGTAAGTCCAGGACAAGGCTACACAGAGAAATCCTGTCTCTGAAAAAAAAAAGGGGAGAGATAGAGAAAGAGATATATTCTGTTAATCAATGTAAGGACCCAGAGTTAGGCTGGGGAAGAACATGCAAACAGCATGCCTCTACAGCCAACAGTTAAGAAAAGTTAACATAAAATAGCACATCATGCTATTTTACACCAATCTCCTTAAGAATGGGGTTTCCATGGAAGAATTGGACCTCAAACTAATACAAAATAGTTTAATTAAGGCTATTGTTTAAGCCGGGTGGTGGTGGCGCACGCCTTTAATCCCAGCACTTGGGAGGCAGAGGCAGGCGGATCTTTGTGAGTTCAAGGCCAGCCTGGTCTACAAAGCGAGTCCAGGACAGCCAGAGATATTCAGAGAAACCCTGTCTCAAAAAACCAAAAAAAAGGCTATTGTTTAATAAAAGTAATTCAGTTGTTTAAATTCATACCTTGATCTCAAAATTTGGGAGACAAGGACAAAGCAGGTTCCTTGAGTGTTTGAGGCCAGTCTAATCTACAGAGCTCTACAGAGCAAATCAAGACAGCCCAAGCTACAAAGAGAAACCCTGTCTCAATTAGGATACATATATCCACCTAGAAATTAAATCTCCAAAGAAAGGAGAAAAGGAAAGAAAAAATATATAAATGCATATCTTTGTTCCCAAACATGGGACACAAAGACAGTGACAGATTGGTTCCTTTTGAGTTTGAGGCCAACCTAATCTACAAAAAGCCAGAACAACACAGAATAAACCTGTTTTAATCAATTAATAAATTTATGTCAACTGTAGAGGAGAATACTCAAACTCCATACAGTCTTATACTGTATTTTCAATTTAAAATATATTATATAGCATGTCTATATGATATATATAATACTATTAGATGCCATCCTTTTATATAACATGATTTAAACAAAGCACAGAAGATATTCCTTAATTGATTTGTGCATGCTGCACATCCAACGCATTTTGGTAATTGCAGAACTATCTGTTACTTGTGAGAAATTATATATTTTCAGAACAATGGGACCAGAGTCCAAAGAAGACAAGAGAAGTCACCCAAATTATCCAGCCTCATAGACTGCCTCAATAGCTGTTTCCTCAAAAATCTGCATCCAGAACAACTTCAAACAGCTTGCTGAGATGGCCCAGCCTCAAAGACTATTCCAGACAGGACTTCAATAAAGCCCTGAACTTTCCTACCCAATGTCCAGCTTTGGACTACAAACTGCTCAGGACATTCAAATTGCTGAACACATAGAGACTGGACAACAAATGTTACAATTAACTTGATTAACCATTTTTTTCCATTTTATTTGGGCCCTCAAACAGGTTTTCTGCATCCAAATTCAGCAGGAAACAGTTTTAAGAGACCGACGTCCCATTCCCAAAAAGTGGTGTGGATGATAGATGTTGTTTAGGGTGAATGGTTACAAATTGTTATGTGGTCTTGTTAAGCAAGGTGTAGGAGGTTAGGCTCTGGGATTTCTTTCTTTTCTCTATCCTTTTTCTCTTATAGAGGGAAAGGGCTTGAAAAGAAAAAAAGAAGGGAAATATATGTATATAATATAGAAATGATAAGATAGAAGGATAATTAGTGAATCTACTCTGAAACTCAAAATCATTGTTATTCTTTAAATGAGGTTATCTTTTGATACATTGGTATAGAATTTTGTATACTGATTAAAATAAGATTAATTTTGATTCATTGGTATAGAATTTTATATTTAGACACATATTATGTATATGTCAACTTATATAAGGTATTGTGCCTATACAAATCATCTAAAAGTACAGGTTTACTCCCAATCCTTTTATGGGTTGCTATTGCAATCTATTTAGGAGTCTGGATAATACAAGTTGACTGGCAGGTTGAGCTTCTGGTCATGTCAAATACTAATCTTAATTTATTACAAAATAGACTTCATAGGTTAAACAGATAGTAAATGGTTAAAAATACACAGTTTGCTTGTTCAAAGATAGATAGGTATATTTATAAATAAATCTATAGATGTGTTCAAAACCCTCAAGGCATACATAAAATGGCATTTAAAGACGTTTTTATTATTTTAAGAATTGTTTGACTCAAGACAGTCAGCTCCTGACAGCTCCCATTTGACTTGGAAGAAGACAATGAGCATCAAAAAGAAATCTCCCATCAGGAGATAATTCCTCAAAAAGAAATCTCCATCAGGAGATAATTCCTACTGGGCAAAAATGCCTCTGCTCTCACAACAGACTATATACAGTTCAAAGACAGACCACAGCTTAAATGCAGGTAAGTCAATGTCCTGATTCTGCATAGACAGAATGGGATTCTTATTTCCTGCTGCACAAGTTAGTCTGTGGAAAATTCTTGGCCAAAAGGCTGAAGATGATGCTGCAACAATATCGAGAGATATTTGGGACTGTCAAGGCAACAAACTGTCATATTTCTTTTTGGAAGCTGCTCTCCTATGCTTCCTACTCACTCAAATAATAACTTTATCCCTTCTTATGTCTTTGATGGGATTGAAGGCATAATAGTTATAAAATAACAATTGAACTTGAGTTGTTTAGAATTTAAAAGGATATTTTTAAGTCTAAATAAAATCTTTAGGTTTATAAATATAGGATATGATAGAAATTATTTAGGTTCAGAACTTTAGACACACCAAGATAGATAGATGATTTTTTTCTTCAAGATTGCCTGACACAAATAGGCTAAACATTATGTGCATAACTTTTATATATGATTTTCTTGATTGTTTCATATTTGTTCTTACTGTTTTTACTATATGAGTTAAAAAATTTAGCCTTTTTATTAGACAAAAGGAGGGAATTGATGGGGTAGTGTTAAGCATTCTAAGTGTTAATTGATCCTATTTGCTGTCTGTTACATTGTCTCTGATTGGTTAAATAAAATGCTGAGGCCTGAGATTGGGCAAAGACAGAGAATGGTGGGACTTTCTGGGATTAGAACAGGAAGTCTGCACTTTAGACAGAGGATTAATGCATTCCATCCAAGAGCAGGAAGAAGGAGGACACATACCATGGGTTAGAAAAAACAACCTCATTCCACATGGTCAGGAATATCGGCCTAGTGTGGAGAATGGCTGTTCAAGGGGACGTATGTATAAATGGAGTCATATTTGGGTAATAGAATTAAGAGATAGCTCAGATGGGCTGGAATTGCACAATTCAGGCCAAGGCTTGTTAAAATCCCTGTGGTGTCTGTGTGTGCTCATTTATAATGGCAGCTTAAGGATTAACTGCCACCGAACCAATTAAATATAATATAAATACTGCAACATAATTTAATTAATTTTTTTACAATATTACAACATTACATGGCAAGGAAAACAGTGTAAGTTCCTAAGATTGCCATAAGGATACTTATATCATCCAATAATAGCCCATAGCACACTCATAAGAACTTTAGAAGATTTTAAACCAGAAGATGCACAGATAGTAACCTACATTGATGACATTCTGATTTTTGGACAAGATAAGGAAAAAGTTAGGGATACTACAAATAGGTTAATTCAACATTTGAGAGATCAAGGACGGACCATAAATAAGGATAAAATAAAAGGTCCAGACCAGCAAGTAAAATTTGTATGAGTACATTGGAGCACCACTGGACCAAAAATACCACAAGAAGCAATAGACAAGCTCCAACAGTTAAAAGTACCAATAAATAAAATAGAAGTGCAGCATTTAATAGGAGTATTTGGCTACTGGAGACAACACATACCATACTTACAAGTGATACTACAACCACTATAGAAGATAGTTTTTTTTTAAAGCATCAGATTTCGAATGGACATCTAGCCAACATGAAGCAGCAAAATTAATTTTAGAATATATCAAACAATACAATGCCCTTAGGCTACATACAGGAAGGTGGTGCAATTATATTGAATATTCTATACTTTCAAGGACATGGTAATTGAAATATATTTGCCAAGGGACAACAGCTAATGCCAACAGGATTTTATTGTGAAAATTTTCCTTCATCAGAGTCCAAATACTCATTATGTGAGAAAGCTATTTGGACAGCCTATGAGGCAACAAGAACAACTCAGTCACTGCGAAGACAGAACTTGGTGGTATTCTGAACACCGATACCCATACTAGACTAGGTAAAGGCACCAGGAGAGGCATGGGCCAGACTACCCATGGAAGGAAAGGTGCTAGAATGTAATGGTACCTATCGGAATTCCATCTGGTTATGCCAGTGTCAGCAAAGGGGATGGCATCAAAGGTGTCAGAGTTGATACTTCAGTCCACAAGTCCCATGACTCCAGAGGGCTTCAAGTTCCCTAATACCTCACCTCCCCCAAAACAGGCGCCAATGGGACAGTGGGGGACACAGAAATACAACTCCTCCCTGGTTAATGCCTGGTTCACAGACGGGTCAGTCACAACAAAAAACATGACCCATTGGAAAGCAGCAGTCTACAGGTCAGGGGATGGAATGTTCATCATAGAACAAGGCAAAGAAAAATTAGCATAACATGCTGAAGTAATGGCAGTACTGTTGGCAACAAGGCAACCTAAGGTAGAAAACCAAAAATACCTATATTTGTTCACTGATTCTTGGTGTGTGGCGAATGGCATTGTAATTTGGTAAGGAAAATGGAAGCAGTCACAGTGGAAGCTTGGAGCAGCAAAACAACATATAATTGGCTATGTGTTGTAGACTTCCCTAACCTAGCATGGTATGGGAATCTTACACCAGTATCCATAAACACAGGGAAACCATTATCAGAATATGATAACATTACCATGAATAATATAACCACTAGATTGTATAATTATTACCCTAAGGTACAAACTAAAGAAACCTGTGATTGGTCTTTATGGGAGAAAACTCTGCCTTTAGGAGTAGAGCATTGGAGATACCTAATAGTTTTGACAAACATTAACACATGGAGCGATGGCAGATCTGTACCTAGCAGAACAACAGATTGCCCAAATGGACATGAGTCACACACTTGTGCACTGATCTCAAGTCACAGAAGTTCTGACAATACACCAGTGGATAATGCATTGGCATATGCATGTTTTAATAAAACATGTGATAGACCAATTAACAGCACTGCGACAGGAGGAGCAAATGTTATCTTTGCACCTTTGTATTTTTCAAGTAAAAGCAAGAATATTACCTTAACCTCACTAAAACAACCATTTAGATACAATGTAGTATTGGGAATGCTATATAGAGGACAGGATTCCAACAAAACAGACCGATGGGCAGGAACAAAAGTGACACAACAAAATATATCCATAACTCACCATAATATATCCTTGACACTAAAAAATTTATTGCTTGCTAACATAACCTCATATAATGCAACAAATTATAATCAATCATGGTGGAATGGCATTAATTTCAACAAGATATTTTATAACGTAACTACAACAGCCACAAGAGGAACAGCTCAAAGGACCTGGTGGTACCAGGTATCCTTTTGAGAAATGTGCTGTGTATAGGCTAAATTCTGTGCCATTTCTCCACATATATGTGCAGCCCTAAAAGAAGAATGCTGTTAACCATTCTGGTATTGTGGAAATTAGAAAAAAATATAAGACAGAGACAGGAAGAAAGGGAAGAAAATCGAGGATGGTTCCAATCACGGTTCAACTGGCCTCCCTGGTTAGCAACCCTGATCTCTGCGGCAACAGGTCCCTTGACTATCCCACTCTTGATACTAACCGTTGGATCATACATTCTTTTTTTTTTTTTGGTTTTTCGAGACAGGGTTTCTCTGAATATCTCTGGCTGTCCTGGACTCGCTTTGTAGACCAGGCTGGCCTCGAACTCACAAAGATCCGCCTGCCTCTGCCTCCCAAGTGCTGGGATTAAAGGCGTGCGCCACCACCGCCCGGCGGATCATACATTCTTAATAGACTGGTCCAATATATTAAACAAAGATTGTGCACGATCCAGTTAATGGTGATGAGATCCCATACTGTCATCACCCGCCTACAGAATATTCAGATGTGTAGTAGAAACCATGATTGGTTTCCCTAGTTTCCACCAGGAGGCAGAAATGAGAGAGGTAAGAAAAAGCCCCCCATTTTTTATTCTACTCAGATTTTGCTTTTACTTAGCTTTTAACTACTGTAGTCTACAGAAAAACAAAAACCCCATCTCTCATCCTAGCCCATCCTAGTTCTTACCCAACCCCCTCTGCTCTAACAAGCTCATAAAAGTAAAGCAACAAAGTAAGTCTGGGAACAAAACACTCTAGCTTCCCTTCCCTCAGACACCTTGAGAGACCATCTGGGCCTACCCATAGATTGCAAGGAGCTCTCAACTAGAAGGAAGGACTTAATGTTTACACATCCTGGCCACATGATAACAGCCCTGGAGATTGTTGAGGTCATGGTCCCCTCGATACGTGTAGGGAGGACTGACCCCCATGCCTGGACCATAAACTATCTTGAACACCTTGCCCCAAGGAGCACTGTTGAGATTGTTTTGTGGCTTGTTAATCATGAAACTGTTAACAGGGAGTTTCCTTTGCATCTTGATAACAAGGTTATCAGAGGACACTCGGAGACCAGATGTGATTCTACACGTTTTGTACATCTCCCTATTTGCCCACCCCCTCCCCTTACAATCCCTTAAAATCCTCAGACTTTTCAGTCTCAGGACCATTCACTAACTCCCTGCATGGAGAACATGTAACTGTTCTTGCCTTGGTTTGAACGCCAATTAAAGATCCTTTTGTGTGTGCATTGAGTCAGACTCCTGGCTTGTCTTCTTGTGGTTTCATGGACTGGGCATAACACAAGTTATGAAAGTTGGAGGGTCTAAGAAGGTATTTTAAGGATGGCAAATGAAAATTGTGAAGGTTAGAGAATGTGAAAGCTTTAATAGTGATAGAAAATGATTTAGGTACAAAACTCTGGACTTGCCAAGAGAGGAAAGATAGTGCTGCCAAATACAAATGGACTGGACATTGTGAATGTAATTTTTACCCTATAAAGTTCTTATTGTATATAGTTTATTGATGTTAGAGAAAAGGCCATTTATTGGACTAAAAGGGGAGATGTTGGGGTACATTCCATTAAGGCTCTGTATGTTCAGTTGTTAATTCTGTATCATCAGAGAGCTAAATGCTGGCAGGATCTTGGTATTGTTATTTCTGTGGCCCATCATTGGTCTCATATTCTGTAAATATTCATCATTCCTCACTAGTCTAGAGGCCATCTCGAATTGTATCTGACTGCCTATAATAAAGAGTTTACAGCAAATAGCTGGACAGGAATTGGAGGGCGGAACTTCTGAGAGAGAGAGAGAAATACGAGAGGAAATGAGATAATGAGATTTAGGACATTTGCCAACAGAGATGGAGATGAATGGACAGGCCAGAGTGGAGCAGAGAGGTAGAGCTAGCCACGTGGGGAGATGCAGCACCAATCAGGTTAAGCTAGACAGTTGCCTGGGAGACTGCCCTTGCTAAAAGGCCTACACTTTAAAATATTAAAAGCCCAGGATAGCCAGGGCTACACAAAGAAACCCTGTCTAGAAGAAAACATATCTATAAAAAGCCTCTACGTCACAATTTATACCACTGGTGGGTCCAAAATTCCCCCTATAGGCACTAAGATTAATACATGTGACCTCAAGAAACTGAAAGACTTCTGTAAAGGCAAAGGACACTGTTGGGTGTGGCTATAGAAGAACTGGCTTGAAACGGGTGATATTGAGCAAGACGAAACTCCAGGAATATCAAAACTGGGGCCCCGTGCCCCATACTGAGAACAGAAGGAGTCAGACATGCTCTCTTCCCGATTCTACCTGCCTCAGCACCTAGTGGCTACCTTCCTTGTAGCACATAGAAAAAACTGCTCCCCCCCAGAATGTCACAGGTGAGCTCAGTCATGTACCCAGTGTCTGGGACCTTTCCCGAAGTAAAAATAGCATTGCAAGCATCTCAATCCCAGGCAATAGAATGCATTCACCCCCAATAATCCCTTCCCACTTCCCACGATTCAAAAAGCCCTCACCCATCTCAGAGTTCAGGAGACTTAGTGGATTTTTGGGAGGTGATGAGACCATGGAAGAGTTAAGACCATCATGACGTAAGCTGAAATAAAGGACTACCATTCACAATATAGCTGCCTCAGAGCTGTGCTTTTGCCTGAAGAAACTTCTTTCTCCAATGGAGAAAGCTTTTCCCCAAGTGGACCTGTATTTCCCCTGAACCTGCCACACTTTCCCCCAATCCAGAGAACCAGTATTCAACCAAGGCAACCCCAAGAGTATGGCAGTCCTCCACAACCCACCCCCTTGGGGACTCCAACAGTATCTGGTGTGACACCGCACTCCTTAGTGCTCACATATCCCAGGAGAGAACCAGGGAGTCCCCAGCTGCACTCAAGCTTTCTCTTAAGGTCCCATTCACTATCAAAAGCTGATGCGGTGCTACCTGCTTTCTCTCTATCCCAGCACTGTACCCAGAAGGACATTAGAGGAAAATGCGACAGACTGATCTTGACCCACAAACCTGGACACTCCAACCCCCAACACTACGTTACTCTCCGAGAAGGACATCCATGACCCGGTGGCTTCCACCCAGGCCCTGAGCTCTCCACAGGCTTCCGTTTCCTCTATTCTCATGGCTGTTTTCATAATTCCCCAATCTAACTCTGCTACTGCCCAACCTCTCATCCTAACACCCACCACTGGAGATTCTTTGCCAGGGAGACCTACAGTGGACACAAGTTCATAGGAATGCAAGACTGTCCGCTTGAAGGATGCCAACTGAAAACTGAGATCCTCCTACACCCTGATTCCATCTCACTACCCCTAGCCTGTAATGGGAATTAGCTTTCTTTAGTGAATTATTGGAGTACTTCTGAACTCTTAAGAGAGGCAGGCAGATTGGCCTGGCACCTGGCAGCATACGGACATTTTCAAAGCAGCCACATATTGGGAGAGTCTAGCTGAAGCTGTCGGCTGCTGAGCACTGGCCGGGACTTGCGGCCGAGCTGGGTGGAGCCCTGGTTGGACTGAGGCCTGCAGAAGGTGGTGGAGGGGCATGACTACAAAGCCACAGAGACCACAGAAAACATCAGAAACCGTGTAAGGTCATGGGAGCTGCCAAATAGTTCAAGAAGGGGTGAGACTGTGAAAGACCTCAAGACCATGCCCTATATAAGCCAAGGAGCTCCACATGAAGACCTCTTGCCCCCATGTATAGCAAGCAGCTTTTATTATTTTTGTACTTAACAATAATACACTCTAATTTATTTTACTATACCTAATTCTGTTACCTCCCTTCCACCCTTGTTCCTCCCAACCTCCCAATACTAGGCGGGAGAGAAAGAAACTTAGAGGTGAAAGGGGGCGCCGTAGTTCTCTTTGGGCTACTTCCTCCTGATTAGGGTCGTTGGGTTCTTTGGAGGTAATGTCACAGTAGTGTAGAGAGCTGCGACGTGCCACGCCTTAAAGATGGCGCCGGTTTCCGCCTTCCACCAGCCCGACGGTGAGCGCTCTCGGTGGTAAACAAGTCCATATTTGGTTAAGACCGCTGATCTGGCTTGCTTCCGCATACGTGGGCCTCTAAGATAGCACCACGTGGCTTTACTTGATTGGCTGTTCATATAGTATTTAGCCTGTGGGTTGGGTCTGCCCGGGCATTCGGAAGACTGTTTTCAAGGGACCTGAATAAACTGCTGGAGAAGAGCTTTTGCAAGTTGCGTCATCCTTGCTGGTCGAGGGGGACGCGACAAGTGGTGGCCCGTACGGCTGGGAACCAGAAAAGACTCAGAACTCCTGCAGTCAGGGGCAGTGCACTGGTAAGTTCCCGAGGTAAATTGGGACAATAAAGTTTTGCGGAAATAGCGAACAAAAGGTCAAGTTTCGCGGAAATAGTGAACAAAAGGTAAAGTTTCGCGGGAAGCTGCGAACCGAAAGTAAATTTTTAATCACGGGATTGTCTCAGTCACATCCAATTTTTCTGGCTCTTCAGGAGCTACTTTTAGCTAGGAATTTGAAACTTAAGAAGTCTACCCTAGAGAGATTTTTGAATGAATGAGACTCCGTGGCTCCGTGGTTTGCGGTGTCCGGGAATCTTACGGTATCCTGCTGGGACAAATTAGGCAGGGACTTGGATTTTGCTTGGGAGCAAGGGACTCTGAAGCATGGAGTAAGACCGATTTGGAAGATGGTGAGGAGTTGTTTAGAAGATCAGAGATGCTGTAACGCAATCAAGGAGGGAGAATCAGCCTTGGAACTGCTACAAGGGGAAAGATCTGAGCAGGCAGACAGTGAAAAGGGAAGCAAAAGGAAGGTCCCTCTCTATCCCGATCTTAGAGATTTTAGAGATTTTGAGGACTCAGAAGGCACGGATTCTGAAGGGGAGCTACACACTCTAATAGAACAGTTGGAGAGGACTGCTATTAGAAAAAGGGAAAAGAAAAAGATAAAAGAGAAAGACACGTTGGCGGCAGTCAGTGTAAGTGAAGCTGTTGCCGCGGCGCCTTCAGCCACGTTGGCAGCGGTCGGTGTAAGTAAAGCTGTTGCCGCGGCGCCTTCAACTCCCCCTCCATATCCAGAAGCCATTCAGATAGATCAGCCTGTTCAGTCCCTGAAAGAAGGGAGATCTTTCTGCCTGGGGATGTGGACACAAGTAAGAACAGAATTACAGTTTGCCTATCCGGTATACCAAGACCCACAAGGGAACAGGTACGAGGAACCGCTTGATTTTAAGGTAGTTAAATCCCTTGCAGAGTTGGTTCGTACCTATGGTATTACCGCTTCTTTTACAATGGCTCAAGTGGAAGCATTAAGCAGACATTGTATGACTCCAAGTGATTAGAGTGGCCTGGCCCGCGCCTGCTTAAGTCCAGGGCAATACTTAGACTGGAAAGCTTTCTTGATTGAGTATGCCACTGAGCAAGCAGCCATTAATCAGAGAGATGGAAATCCAGCCTGGGATAGAGATATGCTGCTTGGGCAGGGGAGATTTGCCAACCAGCAGACAGGATATCCCAATCAGGTTTATGAACAAATAAACCAGACAGTTATCAAGGCTTGGAAATCCCTTCCTAACAAAGGGGAGGTGAGTGGGAACTTAACTAAGATTCTACATGGCCCCATGGAGCCCTTTTCAGACTTTGTGGCACGATTGGTGGAAGCAGCAGGGAAGATTTTTGGTGACCCGGATGCTGCCTTGCCACTAATAAAACAGTTGGTCTATGAGCAATGTACTAAAGAGTGTAGAGCTGCTATCACCCCTTACAAGAGTAAAGGGCTAGAAGCCTGGATGAAAGTGTGTAGAGAACTTGGAGGGCCATTAACTAATGCTGGTCTTGCTGCCGCAGTAGTACAATTGACCAGAAAAAGTGGAGGAAGTTCAGGAGTTTGTTTTAAGTGTGGCAAGATGGGACACTTTAAAAGACAGTGCCCCGGGGGAAGGAGTACAGAAAGTACAGGAAGTGTACAACGCCCCAGGCGGCCGGGGTTATGCCCAAAATGTAAAAAAGGGAACCATTGGGCTAATGAATGCCGTTCAGTGACAGACATCCATGGCCAGCCTTTAACTCAAGGTTATGGTGGCGCTCGTCCAAAAAATGGACAGCGGGGCCCACGACCCCAGGGCCCACAAATATATGGGGCAGTAGAGAATCAGGACAAAGAACAGAATCAAGAGAGATGGCCAACCCTCTGCCATCCGAGGGACTGCGGAGAGCCACTACAGGCTCAGCAGGATTGGACCTCTGCTCCACCACCAGACTCGTATTAACGCCCCAAATGGGGGTCCAGTTAATTGAAACAGATTTTAAAGGACCCCTTGAACCTGGTACAGTTGGTTTGCTGTTAGGGAGGTCATCATCAGCCTTGAGAGGACTTATTGTCCATCCTGGGGTTATAGATCCAGATTATACAGGAGTGGTTAATATCATGGTAGCCTCCCCCCGTGGTATAACAGCTATCTCTCCTGGAGATAGAATTGCTCAGTTGATCATGTTGCCGAGCTTACATGATCACTATGCGGCAAGGGATCGAGAGAGAGGAAAAGATGGTTTTGGGTCCACGGGCACAGATCTGACTTTTCTCTCCTTCGATTTGGACCAACGCCCCGTCTTGGAGTTAAAAGTTGATGGTAAAAAGATCCTGGGCCTTTTGGATACTGGGGCTGATAGGAGTATCATAGCAAAGAAAGACTGGCCTTCAGGTTGGCCCGTACAAGCCTCTTCTCAAACACTTCAAGGCCTGGGTTATGCTAAGACTCCAGATATGAGTGCAAGATCATTAAAGTGGCAGGACCAAGAAGGCCACTCAGGAGAAATGCAGCCATATGTACTTGAGCTCCCTATCTCCCTTTGGGGAAGAGACCTTTTAAAGGATATGGGATTTAAATTGAGTAATGACTATTCTGATTCAGCCCAACGTATAATGCAAGATATGGGATATGCTCCAGGCTTTGGAATAGGAAAATATTTGCAGGGGCGGAAGAGTCCCAAATCTATGCAGCAAAGACAAAAGAGACAGGGCCTGGGTTTTTCCTAGGGGCCACTGAGGAGGGCATTCCCATAACTTGGAAGACGGAGGACCCAGTATGGGTTCCTCAGTGGCCACTTTCCTCTGTAAAATTGAATGCAGCCAAAGAGTTGGTGGATGAACAGATGTCATTAAAGCATATAAAACCATCTGTATCTCCCTGGAATACACCTATCTTTGTCATTAAAAAGAAATCTGGAAAATGGAGATTGTTGCATGACCTGTGTGCCATAAATCAACAAATGCAGATCATGGGCCCAGTGCAATGCGGCTTGACGCTTTTATCATCTTTGTCAGCCTCATGGCCCATTATAGTTATAGATATAAGGGATTGTTTTTTCTCCATCCCTTTGTGTGCCAAAGATAGTGAGAGATTTGCATTTACTGTTCCATCCTGTAACCATGAGGAACCTGATCAGCAGTTTGAATAGGTAGTATTACCCCAGGGCATGGCAAACAGCCCCACTATGTGCCAACTGTATGTGGGGGAAGCCATTGCTCCCTTGAGAAAGTATTTTCCAGATTTGAGATGTGTTCATTATATGGATGATATCTTACTGGCAGCTAAGGGTGAACAAATGTTAGATCAGGCCTATGAAGAATTAGTTCAATTATTAAAAAAGAAAAGGTTGTTTATTGCTCCTGATAAGGTTCAAAAGGAAAATGTGGTTGATTATTTAGGAGCGAAGGTTGGACCTGAAAAGATAATACCTCAAAAGATTGAGATAAGAAAAGATAATTTAAAGACTTTAAATGATTTTCAAAGGTTGTTAGGAGATATCAATTGGGTAAGAGGCTATTTGAAGCTACCAAATTATGAAATAAGACCCCATATGATATTTTGAAAGGTGATTCAGCACTTAATTCTCCTAGGCAATTAACAGAAGAAGCAAGAAAAGCTTTATGTAAAGTGGAAGAAAGGTTACAGAGTGCCTTCCTAAAGAGATGGCAGGAAGGACAGCCCATTGCATTGTGCATATTTGCCACCTATGGTCAACCTACAGGATTGTTATGGCAGGACGGACCATTATTATGGACCTATTCAAAGATTTCTCCAAAAAAATCCATAGAACATTATCCCACTGCAGTTGCTGCTTTAGCCTTGAATGGTATCCAACAATGCTTGCAGTCTTTTGGAGTTGCTCCTGCCAGTATAATAGTGCCCTATTCCAGTCATCAAATTAAGATTTTGTGTGGCACTGTAGATGATTGGGCAATATTGCAATGTAGCTTTGAAGGAGTGATTGATAACCATTATCCTAAGCATCCATTACTATCATTTTTTAAGGAGCACCCAGTGATATTCCCCAAGGTTACTTCAGCAGTACCACTTCAAGGGTCACCAAATGTGTTTACTGATGGCTCAAAGACAGGCTGCGGAGCCTATTTGATAGAAAGACAAGAGCCCGTGTTATGTCAATTTCAGCCGGGCTCCCCCCAAATAGTAGAGTTGAAAATAGTAATTGAGGTGTTTAAAAGATGTCAATTTGCATTCAATTTGATCTCAGATTCAGTTTATGTGGTCAACGCAGTGAAAGTATTAGAATTAGCAGGTCCTATTAAGAATAGTAGTACTGTATGTGCCTTATTACAAGAGTTACAAGTTTTAATCTGGCAAAGAAAAAGGTGTTTTTATATTCAACATATCAGAGCACATACAGGATTACCTGGACCATTAAGTGAGGGTAATGATAAAGTTGATCAATGGACTAGGATGACATGCATTTTTTGGAGCTCATTCCTGGACCAAGCCAGACAGTTTCACCAATTATTTCATGTAAATGCAAAAACTCTACAGCAAAAATTCCATTTGTCTAGAGCAGATGCTAGACAAGTGGTTTTGGATTGTCCTCAGTGTGTGATTCATCATCATCCTCCCAGTGTGGGAGTGAACCCTAGAGGGTTGATGCCACTCAAAATCTGGCAAATGGATGTTACCCACATTTCAGAGTTTGGAACCTTAAAATATATTCATGTATCTGTGGATACCTGCTCAGGTATCATCCATGCTACACCTATGAGTGGAGAAAAGGCTCGCAATGTCATAGGGCATTGCTTAGAAGCCTGGGCTGCATGGGGAAAACCACAGCAGCTGAAAACGGACAATGGACCAGCCTATACGGCTCAGTCCTTTGTCTCCTTCTGCAACCAGATGGAGGCACAGCTTAATCACGGATTGCCATATAATCCTCAAGGACAAGGAATTGTGGAGCGTGCTCATCGCACCTTGAAAGAATGCTTGCAAAAACAAAAAGGGGGAATAGGCCAAGGCCGTACCCCCAAGGAGAGAATGTCTTTAGCCTTACTTACTTTAAACTTTTCAATTTGGATGCTCAAGGCCGCTCAGCAGCGGACAGACATCAGGATTCCCATGGTCCACCTAAAAGCATGGTGAAGTGGAAGGATATTTTGACAGGCTCTTGGTGGGGGCCTGACCCCGTGCTAACATGGGCGAGAGGGTCTGTTTGTGTTTTTCCTCAGGATCAACAAGATCCAGTGTGGGTGCCTGAACGCCTTGTGAGGAAGATTCGTCATGAAGACCTTCCTAAGGATCCTGGTGATAGTAGCAGTGAGTATGTCAGGAATGACTGAGCCGAGATGGGGGATCCTGTCGATATTCCCAAAGCCGATGCCGATCAGACATGATGCAACTGTGTTTCCACGCTTATTTAGCAGTAATAGAAGCCTAGGCTTACCCTACCTTCCCTTTGATGATCAGAGAAGCCCTATAGAGGGTAATAGAAATGTCAGCTTGAAGGGTAGTCTGTGCTTTTTAATGAGCTTCAATAGGTCAGATGATACAGAATGCATTAAATTGTCTCAGCAGTCAGCAGATTTTTTACCACAACTGAGGTTTGGGGGTAGGAGTAGTGGTTTGTTTTCAGGCAATGGTTCTCGCCTTGAAGGATGGTGGCCCACACGAGTCTCTGACCGGGATCCCCCCAGACAGCCACGCTGGGCACCTTTTTGTAGAGGATCCACAGGAGAGGAAGGACCTTTTCCCTGGACTGGATGTCAGGAGCGCAGAGCAGTTTGGGTTCAACAAGATTATTTTTCCTTTAGCCCCATGATTAGTAATATAGTGAATAAGTCTTGTACAGGAATGCTTGATATATCTACTAGGGATCCTCAGCAGACTGCCACCAATCCTTTTGATTTGTGGCTTTTGTGTGGGGTAAATGGAAGTTGCATGGACTTGGGACCTGTCATTATGCTTGGGGGAGGAGTTTATCAAAGAGGTAATTTTTCCCTAGGGTCCGCTACCAAATTGGATTTTTCTAGCAGTAGTAGCTCTGGTACTTGGAAATCTTTGTTTCATTCTTACCGCAACAAGACCTTTTCAGCTTCGCCAGTATGTCTCTGGCCTCCTTTTCTGTGGATTGTAAGTAATGGGAGTGCATCCTTGGGTGAAGAAAAGTTAGTATGCACTCCGGGCCTATGTTTTTATGCCCTATGCTGGAATGCCACAGCCTTTCCTGTGGCTGTGGTGACTAGAATGCCTCGATATGTACCGATTCATGTAGAGGTCCTTAATACCATGATGCTATTCAGGTTTAAAAGAGATTTTGGCATCACTGCAGCTATTGTTACTGCCATCACTATTGCTGCTGTGGGAGCTACTTCCTCAGCTATTGCCTTGTCTAGTTCTATACAGACTGCCAATGCCCTGAATAACATCTCAGCCACTGTAGCACAGGCATTGGATACTCAGACCTCTATGAATTCTCATCTCACAGGAGGCCTTATGATAGTTAATCAACGCATAGATTTAATACAAGAATAGATTGATTCTCTTTGGCAACTAGCACAATTGGGGTGTGAGTGGAAAATGCAAGGTTTGTTTGTTACTTCGGTGCCGTATCAAAATTTTACAAAGGCTGCTAATCTGTCTAGACAATTGTCAAAGTTCCTCTTACAGGATTGGTCGGCTGAATTTGAAAATTTGATGAGAGAGCTGAGAGCGACAATCGTCCACATCAATTCCACTCGGGTGGATTTGAGCCTGGCTACTGGTTTGACTTCCTGGATACAGACGGCTATGGATCATCTTAAGGAGTGGGCGGGCATAGGCTCTTTGGCGATACTGATGATACTAGCCTCTCTGGTTTGCCTATGGTGCATCTACAAGATGAGAGCCACACAGAAGCGTAATGCAGCCATGATTATACAGGCCCTTGTCGCCATTGAGGCGGGCCAGTCCCCTCAGGCATGGCTCGCTGCCATGAAGCCTTAAATCTTCACTGAGCACAGTCCCTGCCCACTGAGGTATTCGTTCCACAGATATTAGGGTCTGGTAAGTCAGTGACGAAGTAGACGGGTAAGTCTCGGCCACCTAAGACAGGGCAGTTCCGAGTGGGGAGGCTGACCTAGAGACGGGTAAGAGTTTGAGCACCACCCTCCTACAGGCTCAGGCCCACCATGAGATCCCCAGATATGGGGATTACGAAGCCTTTCCAGGGACTTCTACCAACTTTAGAAAAAATAAAAAAGGAGGAACTGTAGAGAGCTGCGACGTGCCGCGCCCTAAAGATGGTGCCGGTTTCCGCCTTCCACCAGCCCGATGGTGAGCGCTCTCGGTGGTAAACAAGTCCATATTTGGTTAAGACCGCTGATCTGGCTTGCTTCCGCACACGTGGGCCTCTAAGATAGCACCACGTGGCTTTACTTGATTGGCTGTTCATATAGTATTTAGCCTGTGGGTTGGGTCTGCCCGGGCATTCGGAAGACTGTTTTCAAGGGACCTGAATAAACTGCTGGAGAAGAGCTTTTGTGAGTTGCGTCATCCTTGCTGGTCGAGGGGGACGCGACACAGTAGAAGCCAGCAAACCAGGAGACAGCAGCAGGAAGAACAACAGCAGTTTGGGGGAGCACCAGCAGCCAGGAGAGCAGCAACCTCTTCCTTCTTTGTAGTCCTTTCTCTTCTTTGTAGAGCCCCCTTTTTTCTGTGTATCGTCCTCTTCTCCTCAGGCTCTGGCTTTTTATCCTCTCTCCCAAGTCCTCTGAGTTAAACTGCTCAGCTGGCTAAGCCACGCCCCTGCTGGCTCAGTGAATACTTCACACCTGTGTCTTAAGTAGCCTCACACCTGGGATTAAACAAAAAAACATTCTCTTAATTGGTTATTTTAATGAACTCATACCATACCCACAGGTGGAGGAGACGGAAGCACGTGAAACAAGTCATGCCATTTGCCAGCCTTTAGGCCACAATAGCCCTGAGGCAAATTAGCAGACAGAAGTCTCGGCAACTGAGAAGTTGCTGAGAAAACTGAGAGATGAAGTCCAAGAAAGAGACTTTTGCCGCAAGTCAGCCTAAGAAGGCTGGCAGAAAAGGCATGGCATAGAACCTGCTGAGAGAAAGTTCATGAAACGAGACACTAAAGACATCCATCCAGGGCCTGAGTGTGCTGGGTGAGTGAGTGAGGAGCGAGGTGCCAGGAGGAGGGCAGAGTTTGGTGGCTGCAGCAAGGACCTTGAAAATAGGCAAAAGGTGGCCCCTATGTCATGAGGTTGTACAAGGGCGTAAGGCACGTGCAGGCTGAGGAAGTGATAATCTTGGCTGACAGAGGAAGCCAACCCCAGACTGAGTGGTGAGGACAGTAGGTTGTACGAAACTGCAGACATTGGCAAAGCTAAACCCAGAGGAAGCTGATTCAAGCTGAAGGTAGGACTGCCTGCTGTGACTACCAATGCCAGACTGCTGAAATCAAGTTTCCCCTCATGGACCTGCACTAGAGAATATTAATATCCTTTCAGGAGGGTTAAAATAGGATTGTTTAGGTGTTCTTAGGTATTAAGTATTTATAGGTATTAGGTTATAGGTTATTGTAGATTATAGGTTATAGGTGTTTTATAGGGTTTGTTAAGTATTAATATAGATGTTTTTAAATAAAATTTTTCTATTAGACCAGCCCTTTCCTTTGTTTTCCTTATTGAAACAACGGTGAATGCCTCCAGGAGACCTCCCCATATGGGGGCTTCAGATATTGGGGATGCCGAATTGAATCTGTCAACCATGGCAACATGTTCACCAACCTTAACATTCATTTTCAGCTTTCCATCAGCAATCCCTGGAGTCACGAACATTGGTGACTGAGAGTCAAGGGTACGATTTACCCTAATAGTTATGCCAGATATCCTGTAGCTGACCTACATGTCTCTGGACAGCTCATTGCTGCCTCCAAATTGGTCTTTACTAATGTTAATATTCTTTAACAGGAGAATCATAACCAGAAGGAGCTCCAAACAACCCTCTCCTGGCTGCAGCAGACCTCCTTTCCTTAACCATCCACCCCAATGCCTGCCAGTGCTTTTTTTTGTACTTCTCTTTCCTGACTACTGTGGCAGCTGTCCCCATTAACGTTTCCCTCCATACACCACAGGGATCCTTACCTACATGAAAGTCACAAGACATCCCTCTCTTTGATCTATCCCGCCATCTTTGCCTTAAAGAGCCCTCCTCAAGACCCCCTCCTACTTGTTCCTGTAACATCATCGCCCCCAAGCCATTGTATGTTAAACCCCCTGATCTTCTCTGGTGCAAGGGCACCACCAGTTCCTGCATCAAACCCCCTTCTCATGGTTTCTGTACCGCCATAATGATTGTTCCTCAGGTTTATCTCTAGAAGGCTGAAGAACTCAACTTGCAGCTGGGAAAAAAAACAAAAAAGAGCGAGATCTTTATCCCTCTTCTCATCAGACTAGGCCTTGCAGCCTTGCTGGGTACCACAGGAGTAGCTGGAGCCACCCTTATCCAGACCAACCATGTGTCCAGCGACTTTCAGGACAAACTTTACCAGGCAATGATTTCTACTGTGGACAGTTTCAAGTCTCTCCACTGCCAGATCACCACCCTGGCAGGGGTTGTTTTCCAAAACCGCAGGCCCTAGATGCACTGACTGCTGAGCAGGGGGGGTGGGTCTTGCATGATGTTGGGAGAGGAATGTTGTTTCTATGTCAATGAATCTGGGCTGGTAGAACAAGATGTACAAATGCTCAAAAATCACAGACGAGATCTCTAGACACTTTATGTTCCCAACACCCCTATCCCATGGCATTCAAACCCTTTGGTACCATGGATCCTCCCCTTCGCTGGTCCTATACTCACCATTGGATCCTTGCTCCTGGTGGTACCCTGCCTCATCCAATTTCTAAAGTGGCAGGTGAGCAATATTGCTAAGGTCACTGCCAGTCAGATTCTGGCCCAATACCAAGCTGTTCCCAACATGGAAGATGATTACAGTGGGACCTCTTCTCTTTAAAAAGAAATATTGGGGAGATGTGGATCTTGTGGACCTATGCTTTCCCTGTTTGCCATGCAGTGTGGGGTTGTGGACCATGACTCCATGGGACCTGACAAACCAGGTGAGATTGAGCAAATACAGACCCTGGGACCCTCGAAACCGAAGACAGCAGGCGTGGGAAAGAACTCTCTCCCTGCTTCTGCCAGCCCTGGGGCATGTAAACAACCTGAGCTTTGGCTATAGGCAAAAGGTGACTTAAGCAAGCACCCTGTTACTTCTCCCCATGCAAACAGAGCATTAGAATCTGACCAATCATGAGCCCACTCCCCAAGAATCCCCTACTGTCTACAAACTACATATTTTTCCATGGTTCACTAATAATTAAAGAGTCACCAAAGAGGACTGAGAGCTGTCTTTTCTTCAGGGAGCCAAGGACCCACCAATGTCTGCTCTGGCAGGCTTCCATCGCCAGCTGTTGCCATCTCCAGCTGTTGAGCGGTGGCTGCCAGAACCCCCTGCTTCGGTGCATAGCGGACACTGTGGTAGCCATGTCAGACCTGCCACCCCTGCCTCTGCTGCCATCATGGCCGGCACTGTTCGAGCCAGGATAGAACCTTGCCATGGTCCCCATTTTGGGCTTTCAGCTGTTTTTAGCAAACAGCGGATACTACAAGAGCAAAAACAGAGGAGACTGTCTGTCTCCTCTGAGCTGTAACACTTAACCCGAAACACAGGGAACCCAGAAATTGGAATGTTGTGCCCCTGTCTGGTTTCATTCTCAGCTGCTTTTCAGTGGTGCAAGCCTCCCCATCCTCCATCCCAGTCAATCCTGGCTGCCACCAGACAATTGTTACTGGGCAACCCAGAACAGAAGCAGAATGACAACAAAGTGTGGTAGAAGTTAGGTCTCTTTAGTGAAAATTGAGGCAGTTTCAGATTAGCTTTTGGTAGCACATAAGGAGCTTGGTGTCCCTTTGGTTTGTTGATATGGACAAAAAGCCAGGTGTGGCCAGACGATATGCCCCATTGGAGGGATGTGGCTAAGAAACCTCACAAGCCACACTGATAATGTCAGTTGCCATGAGAAGCAACCAGACTGTTGGACATCAGAAGAAACCTCGTGGACCTTTGAGACTGCCAAGTATTGTGAGAAAATGTGATATATGAGTCAGAGAAACTCCATGCAGTCTCTTGCCCTCACCGACTGGAAAGTCACACTGAAGAAGTGCAAAGCAAGGTACACCATTAATAGAATTTAGACTGCTATAGCCCAAGGCAAAGGCATAGCATAAACCTGCTGAGACAGAGTCTTTTAAAGGTATCTGTCTTGGGGCTCCCAGAGTGCCAGGAATGAGGGAAGTGGACTTTGGAAACTACTTGGAGAGGCTTACAGACGTGAGGCTTGCCAGGGCCAAAGAGACCATGGAGGCGAGTCTCAGTTGTGAAAAAGCCAGCCTCAGTTTGGCAGTTGGAATAGACTGACTTTATAAACTGGCCACAATTCAGTGGTAGAAATAAACCGGCCTTACAAACTGGCAAAGTAAGGCCCAACGGACTTTAAGCTTAAAAGATACTACCTGATGGGACTGCCATAAACCAAGACACCCTGCATGAACCTATGTTAAGAATATTAATATCTTTTTAAGAAAGTTAAAATAGTGTTAGTTAAGTGTTTTTAGATAGGTATTAGGATATTCTTAGATAGCTTAAACATTTGAGATTTTAGGTTATAGGATTTAGGTATTTTATAGATGTTTGTTAAGTGTTAATATAAGTGTTTATAAATAAAAATATTCTGTTACAACAAAGTGGCAGGCTGTTGAATAGGAAAAGATTTTTACTAACTCTACATCCAATAGAAGACTAATATTCAAAATATATGAAGAACTCAAGAAACCAGATATCAAGAAAACAAATAACCCAATTAAACTGGATACAGATCTTAACAGAAAATTTGAAAAAGGAAACTCAAATGGTTGAGAAATACTTAAAGAAATGTTCAATATCCTAAGTCATCGGGGAAATGCAAATCAAAACTACTTTGAGATTTCATGTTACACCTGTTAGGATGGCAAAGATCAGCAAAACAAGTGACAGTTCGTGCTGGAGAGGATGCGGAGTAAGAGGAGCACCTACTATATTGTTGGTGGGAGTGCAAACTTGAAAAGTCACTGTGGAAGTCAGTGTGACAGTTCCTCAGGAAGATGAGAATTAATCTAATTCAAGATCCAGGTATATCACTCTTGGGCATATACCCAAAAGATGCTTCATCCTAGGACAGAGACACATGTTCAACCATGTTAATTGTTGCTCTGTTCACAATAGTGAGAAACTGGAAATATTCTAGATGTCCCTAAACAGATGAATGGGTAAAGAAAATGTGATACATGTATACAACGTAGAATTACTCAGCTGTTTAAAAAACTGGTATCATGAAATTTTCAGGCAAATAGATGGAGCTAAAAAAATGCATCCTGAGTGATGCAACCCAATTCCAAAAAGATAAATATGGTATATATTCACTTATGTGTGAATATTAGCTGTTAAGTCGATGATAACCAAACTACGATACATAGAACCACAGAGGTTAGGTAAAGAGTAAGGGACTTGAGGGAATAGATAGATGTTGTTGGGAAAGGGAAATAGGATAGACAGGTATAGATGGAAGAGTGGGGTCTGGAATGGGAGGATCAAGTGGGAAGGGGGAAAGGAAAGGATGCTCTGAGAGGGAATATAGGAAGAGACAGCTAAAATTAAGGGACATTTGAGGGATAGAATGGAAACTAATACAGTAAAAACTTCCTGAAATACATACATATATAAAGGCAATCTAGAGGAAATTACCAAATAATAGGGAGACAAAGTCCCAACTGGCCATCTCTTATCACCAAATGAAACTCTAAGTACCAGGATTGGGTTATATCTAATTCAGTTTTTGGATAAAAAGAATCCCCAAACAGCCCAGACTGTTTCCAAGACTGTAAGGTTGCTCTCCACAAACTGACAGCAAGACTCTGTTGCTGAAGATAACATCCACACAATTCATTGAACATGGAGATGTTGAGATGGTGCATACATAGAGCCTTCACCCCTACATTACATTGTCTTTGTTATAGGAAGATACTATGCACATTATCAAAAAAGAAATGTAAACACCAAACCAGCTACAAATCTACAATAGAGTGCTACCTGCATGATTTGCTAGGTAAATAATGGCACAAAGCTTGGAGTAGTAATCACCCAGCATCTGATTTGATTTAAAGGCCTCCCTACTAGATGGAACCCATACCTGACACTACTTGGGTGACCAAGAACCTGAGACTAAATAACCCAGGGACTTAGGTACAGTGGCCTATGCCTTTAATCTCTGCTCTTGGGAGGAAGAAAAAGGTGAATCTCTGAGTTTGAGGCCAGCCTGGTTTACACAGTAAGTTCCAAGTCAATCAGAGCTACAGAGTAAGAATTGTCTCAAAAGAGGTCTGGGCTGAAGAGACTGTCCGGGGGTTAAGAGTAGAGGTTGCTCTTGCTGAGGACCCAGATTCAATTCCCAGCACCCACATGGCAGCTCACAACTGTCTGTAAGGAATTAGATTACAGTCCTAAGGAATCTGAGGCTTTTTTTCTGGCCTCCAAGGGCACTGCACACATGTGATACAGAGATACACACACACAAAATACCCAGATACATTTAAAAGAGAAATTTTAATTATATAAAAAAGACCTTTTCTTTTAACAATGGCTAATTAAGTTATTTAACCTGTATTTATTATCAGTAATTGGTTTGGTGGTTGTTAATCTTTAAGCAGCCATTATAAATGAATACACACAGATACCCGGCAGATTTTAAGAAGCCTTGGCCTGAATTGAGCAATCTTGGCCCATCTAAGCTAGCTCTTAATTCTATTACCCAAATATGACCCCATGTATACAAATATCCCCTTGGACTGTTGTTCCCCACACTAGGCCAATGTTCCTGGCCATGTGGAATGAAGTTCTTTTTTCTAACCCATGGTATGTGTCTTTCTTCCTGCTGCTGGCTGGAATGCGTTCTTCTTCCTGCTGCTAGCTGGAATGCACTAATCCTGTCTAAAGTGCAGGCTTCCTGTTCTAATCTCAGGAAGTCCCACCTTTCCCTGTCTTTGCCCAATCTCAGGCCTCAGCATTTATTTTAACCAATCAGAGTCAATGTAAGTAACAGCAAGCAGGACCAATTAATTAACATTCAGAATGCTTAACACTACCCCATCAATTCCTCCTTTTGTCTAATAAAAAGGCTAATTTTTTAACACATATAGTAAAAACAGGAAGAACAAATATGAAAGAATCAAGAAAACCATATATAAAAGTTATGCACATACTGCTTTGCCTATTTGTATCAGGCAATCTTGAAGAAGAAGAAGAAGAAGAAGAAGAAGAAGAAGAAGAAGAAGAAGAAGAAGAAGAA
>CAJQZJ010032290.1:3080594-3146454 GCA_907164525.1 Lophiomys imhausi
AAGAAGAAGAAGAAGAAGAAGAAGAAGAAGAAGAAGAAGAAGAAGAAAAAATCATCTATTGATTTTGGTGTGTCTAAAGTTCTGAACCTAAATAATTTGTATCATATCCTATATTTATAAACCTAAGGATTTTATTTAGACTTGAAAATATCCTTTTAAATCCTAAACAACTCAAGTTCAATAGAAATTTTATAACTACTATCAAAGACATCAACCCCATCAAAGACATAAGAAGGGATAAAGTTATTATTTGAGTGAGTAGGAAGCATAGGAGAGCAGCTTCCAAAAAGAAATATGACAATTTGTTGCCTAGACAGTCCCAAATATCTCTTGATATCATTGGAGCATCATCTTCAGCCTTCTGGCCAAGCATTTTTTTACAGACTAAATTGTGCAGCAGGAAATAAGGATTTTCCCATTCTGTCTATGCAGAATCAGGACATCGACTTACCTGCATTTAACCTCTGGTCCATCTTTGGACTGAATATAGTCTGTTGAGAGAGCAGAGGCATTTGTGCCCAATACGAATTATCTCCTGATGGGAGATTTCTTTTTGAGGAATTATCTCCTGATGGGAGATTTCTTTTTGATGCTCATTGTCTTCTTCCAAGTCAAATGGAAGCTGTCAGGAACTGACTGTCTTAAGTTAAACAATTCTTAAAATAACAAAAACATCTTTAAGTGCCATTTTCTGTATGCCTCTGAGGGTTTGAAGACATCTATCGATTTATTTATAAATCTGTCTTCTCTCTATCTATGAACAAACTGTGTATTTTTAACCATTTACTATCTGTTTAACATATTAAGTCTATTTGGGATAAATAAAGACTAGTATTTGACATGACCAGAAGCTCAACTGGCCAGTCGACTTGTATTATCCAGACTCCTAAATAGATTGCAATAAACAACCCATAAAAGGATTGGAACTAAACCCGTACTTTTAAATGATGTGTATAGGCACAATACCTTATATAAGAGTTTAAATATACATAATATGTGTCTAAGAATAAAATTCTATACCAATGAATCAAAATTTAACCTTATTTTTGTATCAATATACAAAATTCTATACCAATGTATTGAAAGATAACCTTATTTGAGAATAACAATAGTTTTGAGTTTCAGAGCAGATTCAATAATCTATCCTTATATCTTATCATTTCTATATTATATACATATATCCCCCTCTTTTTCTTTTCAAGTCTTTTCCCCCTATACAAGAGAGAAAGGAGGATAGAGAAAAGAAAAAAAATAGAAAAGTCCTTGAATTTAATCACATATATCTTGCTTAACAAGACCATATAACAATTTGTAACCATTCCCCCTAAACAACATCCATCATCCACCCCACCTTTTGGGAATGGGACGTTGCTCTCTTAAAACTTCTTCCTGCTGAATTGGGACACAGAAAACCTGTTTAGGGGCCCAAATAAAATGAAAAAAAAAATGGTTAAGCAAGTAAATTGTAACATTTGTTGTCCAGTCTTTATGTGCTCAGCGATTTGAATGTCCTGAGCAGTTTGTAGTCTGAAGCTGGACTTTGGGTAGGAAAATTCAGGGCTTTATTGAAGTCCTGTCTGGAAAAGTCTTTGAGGCTGGGCCATCTCAGCAACCTGTTTGAAATTGTTCTGGATGCAGGTTTTTGAGGAAACAGCTATTGAGGCAGTCTATGAGGCTGGATCATTTGGGTTACTTGTCTTGTCTTCTTTGGACTCTGGTCCCGTTGTTCTGAAAATATATAATTTCTCACAAGTAACATATAGTTCTGAAATTACCAAATGCTTTGGATGTGCAGGATGCACAAATCAATTAAGGAATATTTTTCTGTTCTTTGAATAGAGAAGAAAGACTTTTGTAAGTCTTCATTCATGCCATATAAAAGGATGGCATGTACTAGTATTATATATATATGCTATATATAATCTATTTTAAATTGAAAATATAGCATATGACTATATGGAGTTTAAGTATTCTCATCTACAGTTGACATATATTTATTAACCAATTGAAACCCCCACCCCTAACCCTTCAAAACTATAGCTATCCTAGGATTATTTCTTTGAATCCATGTGAAGTCTAATATTGTAAAAGAGACAATCAAGGAGTAGGGCTCCACTCCAAATACCCTAACTGAGATGTCCCTTCCTTAAATGATGCAATCCGCCAATTGGCTGGCCCTAGAGTATACCAGTGGCATTCCTCCAACTGACATTAAATGAATGGGCTCGCCCTTTTGTGCAAGTAAGGCTGTCTATATCGTTTCTCCAGGGAAAATGTATAGAATTATAGGTGAGCCAGGTGTGAACCTGTTTAAGCTCAAGTTATCTATGGCCTTTTGAACTTGTCACACGCGATGGTGTGGAGGATAGTTAAATCTGACAAACTAAGCCCTCCGCTCTTAAGCAAAACTCATATGGACTCCAAGGCAGAATTAGGAAGAGAGGAAATAGATTGCCCCATAATTTTTTTACAGGGACACACTCACCCTCAGACCTAATGGCCCGATCAGCAATTCTACCATCCAGCAGCGTCCTCACATGGGGCACCAATCTGCTGGGGCTCTCTCCCAGAAGGTTGGGCAATAGAGTGAAGATCTGGACCAGCTGGCCCTCACACCGGGGCTTAGCAGGATTATCAGTGTCCTCGACTCAGTCCCCATACCATCTCCCACTGAGTGGGGAGGATGCATCGAAGCAGGATTTCGTTTTTATTGTTACAGCCAGTTTCCTTTATAGGGTAGGAAGGGGGGCAGGGTGAAAGTGTAGTGTGAGGTTACATAGGCAGTGAAGTAAGAGATAAGGTATAGAGAGGGCCAATAAACTAATTGAGCATGGCTGCAGCTAGGCAGGGCTAATGCCAGAATGATAATAGTGCAGAAGTGTCTGGACTTCTGCACTTTTGAGGCAGGTCTGCAAAATCGAGTCTGGCTTGGGCAGGCACTATAGGTCTCAGTCTGGCTTATTTAGGCACTTAGGCCCAATATTTCCCCCTTTTTCTTTTGTATGGTGGCAAAGGAAACATGGCCCCTGTCTTAGGTTGCCTCCCATGTGGAGGTCTTACCTGTCATTGAGTACCATCTTGGCAAGCCAGAGCCACTCCAAGGCCTGTCTTAGGTCATCCCGGGCTACCCAGAATCTTACCCGCCATTGGTCAATTGGAGGGAGGGGGCTGACCCATTATAATCGTGCTCAAGATCTCTGGTAGCCACCCTTTGGTAATGAATTTCAGACTGGTGTAATGTTACTGCCTCCAGCCATTGAGTAATAAATTGCATCAGTTTGTTAAAGATGCAGGGCACAAAAGTAAGAATAAGAAGAACAGGAAGAGGTCCAAACAAGGGGAGGAGGTAGGGCAGGAGGCCATTAAGACCCGTCCAGAGAGGGCTATCCTGGAGCTCTTGTCACTGCCTGTCCAGGTCCTCTTGGAGCTTTTGGATCTTATTTGGATTATGCCTCTCCCTGAGTAGTAATCTAGTTTGAGTCATCAGAGGGGATATTGGATTAGAGTCTACCCTAATAGGAGCCTCAGCCAAAGAAGGCAGTAGGTTAACCATATAGAGGCTGTCTGAGAACAGGTTAAAAGTTCTTTAATTCTTTGTGAAGCAAGGACAACTACATATAATTCTTTGAACTGTGTGGACCCATTCACCTCTTGAGAGATGGTGGCAATAGGCTATACCTTAATTGTCTCCGTATGTGGGGGGCATACTACCACTGAAGCCCCTGCCTTTCTTCCATCTGTAAAGATGGTGAGATAGTTGGGGTTAGGCTTAGAGAGGAAAAATTTTGGTGGCCTCTACCTTAGCCGCAGAAATGAGCTCATCCATTTATAGGGACCATGATGGCAATCGATCGACACCCCCACCCCGAACCCTTCAAGAACTATAACTACCCTAGGATTATTTCTTTGAAGCCATGTGAAGTCTAATATTATAAAAGGGACAATCAAGGAGTAGGGCTACATTCCAAATATCCTAACTGAGATGTCCCTTCCTTTAATGATGCAATCCGCCAATTGGCTGGCCCTAGAGTATACCAGTGGCATTCTTCCAACTGACAGATGGATCCAATGAATGGGCTCGACCTTTTGTGCAAGTAAGGCTGTATATATGGTTTCTCCAGGGAAAATGTATAGAATTATAGGTGAGCCAGGTGTGAACCTGTTTAAGCTCGAGTTATTTATGGCCTTTTGAACTTGTAGCACCCAATGGTGTTTAGGATATTTAAGTACAACAAACTAAGCCCTCCGCTCTTAAGCAAAACTCATATGGACTCCAAGGCAGAATTAGGAAGACTTGTTGGAAGGTATTAATAAGTGTCCTCATCCCATCCTCCTGGGCAGCCTGCATGGCAGTAGCCATTACCCTGGCCTGGTGAGACATAGTCCCAACATATCCCTGGCAGCCACTATCCACCTTCCCATCTCTTTTTCACACAGTCCTGCGCAGGCCAATTTGTGGTCAGTATTCATACCATCCCAGACCAGGGCGTGAACAAACTTGTTAAGTAACTCCCCTGGGGGTAATTTTCTTTGTAAACTTATTTGAACCCTCTGGATGAACAAGGGAAGATCCTCGGTGGCCTTCTGAATGATCTTGGATATGGGGGACTCCGTGGGCTCCTCATCAAGCATTCTGCCACACGGCCAGGACTACAGCCTGCACCTGATCCTGGTAAGGAGCTGGAATGGTGGCCTGTTGTTGGCCAGTGGCTTACTGATCTGAGAAGCCCGAAAGCATTCCAAAAGTGATAAGGATTAGGGGAACGGCCCTCTGATTTCATTCCGCTCTCATTTGGCATTCCACTTGGAAGAGGGCCGACCGTTTGAGGTGGGTAGAACCAGGAAGAACAGCCCTGGCCAAGTCTATCCAATTCTGGACGGTGCAGGGTTGATGGGCCAGTCCCTACAAGAGTGTCTCCACCCACGGGGAATTAGGTCCATCCTCTGATACTGCTTTTTTGAGCTCTTTTAAGTCCTGTGCTCCCCAGGGGTGCCAGGCAGCAGGGCCAAAAGCCCAAGGGGCTGCAGCTACTGCGAAGAGCTCAGAGATTCCCTCAGGGTATGGTGTAGGGGCCGAGGGACCATTAAATGGATTCTCAGTAGGTTTGGGTAAGGCCACTGTTGGTATAGGGGGCCCAGTGGGCCAGGGGGCTTTCTCAAAAGGATCCAGGGAAGTATATAGGGGTTCAGCCCACAGTGGGGGCCGTTCCAGAGCACGATTGTGTTTGGGGGAGAAAAACGACGGCCCCATAACTTATGAGTGTGCACTCACCCACAGACCGATTGGCCCGTCAGCATTCTGTAGTCCAGTCAGCTTTCTGTAGTCCCTGTTCCGGCGCCAGTCTGTCAGGTCTTCTTTAGCAGGTGAGGCTGAAGAAAAGGGAAGCTGGTCCAGCCAGGCTCCCTTCGGGAACTGAGCAGGATGGTGAGTGTCCACGGCCTAGACCTCCCCAAGGACGCCAGGGAATAGACACACTCGAGTCTAAGCAGGATCTCACTGCATTGTGACAAGCAGGCTCTTTTATAGGGTTAGGTAGAGAGGCGGAGCTTAGGAGATGGGGTGAGGTGATGAGGAGAGTGAGGTAAGATGGTGTGAGGTGGAAGGGCCAATGAAATTTTGTGACGTGGCAGTTACCAGGCAGGGCTTTCATCAGGGCAGGCTAAACTGAGTCATTCCCATGCGGAACTGGATAACACAACAGGCCTCATTTCTCCCAGGCTCAGGGTAGCCCAACACCTCCAGATGTTGTTTTATAGTACAGGATTGATTTAGCTATTCTTGGTTTTTTGTTTTTTTTCCATATGAAATGGAGAGTTATTCTTTCAAGGTATGTAAAGTATTATGTTGGTATTTTGATGGGAATTACATTGAATCTATAGATTGCTTTTGGTAGGATAGCCATTTTTATTATGTTGATCCTACCTATCCACGACCATGGACAGTCTTTCCATCTTCTGATGTACTCCTCAAATTCTTTCTTCAAGGAGTTGAAGTTCTTGTTGTACAGGTCTTTCACTTGCTTGCTTAGAGTTACCCCCATGTATTTTATATTATTTTTGGCTATTGTGAAGGGTGTTGTTTCCCTAATTTCTTCCTCAGCACATTTATCTTTTGTGTAAAGAAGGGCTACTGTTTTTTTTTTTTTTAGTTAATTTTGTATCCAGCCACCTGGCTGAAAGAGTCTATCAGCTGTAGGAACTCTCTGGTAGAATTTTTGGGGTCACTTTCATGTACTATCATATCATCTGTGAATAGGGATAATTTGACTTCTTCCTTTCCAATTTGTATCCCTTCGATCTCCTTTAGTTGTCTTGTTGCTCTGGCTCAAACTTCAAGTACTATGTTGAAGAGGTATGGAGAGAGTGAGCACCGTTGCCTGGTCCCTCATTTTAGGGGAAATGCTTTAAGTTTCTCTCCATTTAATTTGCTGTTGGCTACCGGTTTAGGGTATATAGCCTTTATTACTTCTAGGTATGGACCTGTATGCCAGTTCTCTCCAAGACTTTTAGCATGAAGGAGTGTTGGATTTTGTCAAAAGCTTTTTCAGCATCTAATGAGATGATCATGTGGGTTTTTTCTTTCAGTTTGTTTTTTATGGTGGATTACATTAATGGATTTTCATATGTTGAACCACCCCTGCATTCCCGGGATGAAGCCTACTTGATCATAGAGTATGATACCTTTGATGTTTTCTTGGATTTGGTTTGCAAGTGTTTTGTTGAGTATTTTAGCATTTATGTTCATGAGGGAAATTGGTCTGAAATTTTCTTTCTTTGTTTGCTCTTTGTGTGTTTATGTATCAGGGTGATGGTGGCCTCATAGAATGAGTTTGGCAGTGTTCCTTCTGATTCTATTTTGTTGAAGAGTTTGAAGAGTATTGGTATTAGCTCTTCTTTGAAGGTCTGGTAAAATTCTGTGCTGAAATCTGGCCCTGGGCTTTATTTGGTTGGGAGACTTTTTAATAATTGTTTCTATTTCCTTAGGGGTTATAGGACTGTTTAATATGTTAATCAGATCTAGATTTAACTTTGGTAGGTGGAATCTATCAAGAAAGTTGTCCATTTCACTTAGGTTTGTAAATTTTGTGGAATATATGTTTTTGAAGTAAGACCTAAAGATTCTTTGGATTTCCTCAATGTCTGTTGTTATTTCTCCCTTTTCTTTTCTGATTTTGCTGATTTGGGTATTTTCCCCCTGCCTTTTAGTTAGGTTTGCTAAGGGTTTGTCTATTTTGTTGATTTTCTCAAAGAACCAACTCTTGGTTTCATTGATTCTTTGTACTGTTCTTTTAGTTTCTAAGTTGTTGATTTTGTAAGACTGTAAAAATTAATGAATACAAGCCCTTTTCCTCCTTCTTAAGACCCTGACCTCACTTCTCCAGGAAACATTCCACAGAACTTGGTCTTTGAGACTATCTAAACTTACATAGTTGACTGGTTTGCTTCCACTCACCCTCTGATCCCTCATCCTCACTCCCCACTTGCCTCATCACCTAACTTAACATACTCTTTGTTCCTTTATCCCCACCTGCTGCTATCACCTAGTGGGCTAAAAGTTACTCCTTTATGCCCCCACTTTTTTTTTTTTTTTTTTTTTTTGGACCTGCTTGTGTGCTTAAAACTGCCTGAAAACCATTTTGGTTCTTTCAGTCCTCTACAGCGGTCATCGAACCCCGGCGTGTTGGCTTAAATAAACCTCTTGTATATTACAATGAATATGGGACTATGGTGGTCTCTGGGGGTCAGGATTTTGGGGGTGCCCCCTCGCGGGTTCCATAATTACAGCCCTGAGTTTGATGATTTCCTGCCTTCTGATCCTCTTGGGAGAGTTTGCTTCTTTTATTTCTAGCTCTTTCAGTTCAACTGTTAATTTGCTAATATGAGCTGTCACAATTTTCTTTTTGAAGGCGCTTAGTGCTATGAACTTACCATGTAGCACTGCTTTCATTGTGTCCCATAGGTTTGGGTATGTTGTGTCTTCATTTTCATTGAGTTTTTGGAAATCTTTGATTTCCTTCTTTATTTCTTCCCTGACCTAACAGTCAATTAAGTAGAGAGTTTTGAATTTCCATGAATGTGTAGGCATTTTGATATTTCTGTGGTGTGAATTCCAGATTTAATCCATGATGGTCTGATAAAATACAAGTGGGTTTTTCAATTCTCTTGTATCTGTTGCGGCTTGCTTTGTGACTGAGAATATGATCAATTAAGGTGCTGAGAAGAAGATATATTCTTTTGAGTTTGGGTGAAATGTTCTATAGATATCTGGTAGGTCCATTTGGTTCATGACCTCTGTTAGTCCCATTATTTCTCTGTTTGGCTTTTGTCTTGATAACCTGTCCATTGGTGTGAGTGGGGTGTTGATGTCTCCCACTATTAGTGTGTGGGGATCAATGTGTGGTTTATGCTTTAGTAGTGTCTCTTTTACAAATGTGGGTGCCCTTGTGTTTGGGGCATAGATATTCAGTATTGAGATGTCATCTTAATGAATCTTGCCTTTGACATATAGGTAGTGTCCTTCCCTATCTTTTTTTTTTTTTGGTTAATTTCAGTTGAAAGTTTATTTTTTATTATAATGATTATTTATTACATCAAGTTACATCTCCATCATCATGCCCTCTTTCCACCCCTCCTGGTTCCACCCTTCCATCCTCTCCTCCCTCTCCCACCCATCCCACCTCTCCAATGTGGAGTGTCCCTACAAATCAGCCCCTCTCAGTTCAGTAGTCATATGAGGGCTAAGAGCTTCATCTTGCACTAGGGGCCTACATGGTAGCACCCTTAGGGCAAATTGTCCCATTGATAGGTAACAAAGTCTATGTTCCTGATCTTTTTGGTGTGTTGGTTGTAGGATAGTTATCCTGTACTATATGGCTAAAATCCAATTATAAGTGAGTAGATGCCATGTGCATCTTTCTGAGTCTGGGTTAGCTCACTCAGGATGAGCTTTTTTAGTTCCATCCATTTGGTGGTGAATTGCATGATTTCCTTGTTTCTATTAGCTGAGTAATATTCCATTGTGTAAGTGGTACCACAATTTTTTTTTATCCATTCATGATTTGAGGGACATCTGGGTTGTTTCCAGTTTCTAGCTATTACAAATATGGCTGCTATGAACATAGATGAGGCTATGTCCTTGTGGTTGGTGAGGAATCGTTTGGGTGGATACCCAGAAGTGGTATGGCTGGGTCTTGAAGTAGGGCTATTCCAAGTTTTCTGAGATCTCGCCAGACTGATTTCCATAGTGGTTGTACAAGATTGCACTCCCACCAGCAATAGAGGAGTGTTCCCCTTTCTAACCTCACCAGCATGTGCTATCATTTGAGTTTTTGATCTTATCCATTCTGAAAGGTATGAGATGGAATCTCAGAGTCATCTTGAGTTGCATTTTGGATATTAGGATGGCTACTCAAGCTTGCTTCCTGGGGTCATTTTCTTGGAAAACCTTTTCCCAACCCTTTACTCTGAGGTAGAGTCTATCTTCGCTGGTGAAGTGTGTTTGTTGTATGCAGCAAAATGATGAGTCTTGTTTACAGATCCATTCTGTATGCCTATATCTTTTTATTGGTGAGTTGAGTTCATTGATGTTGAGGGATATTAATGACTCTAGTTTGTTATTTCCTGCTATTTTGATGTAGGTGGTGGTGGTGCTTTGGGGGTTTCTTTTGGTTTAGCTGCACTGGAGTTATTTGTTTCCTGTGTTTTCTTGGCTGTAGTTACCTTCTCTTGGTTGGAATTTTCCTTTTAGGATCTTCTGTAGACTGGATTTTTGGGTAGATATTGTTTGAATTTGGTTTTGTTGTGGAATATCTTGTTTTCTCCATCTATGGTATTTACTTTCAATAAAGTTTTGCTGGGTACAGTAATCTGGGCTGGCACCAGTGGTCTTTTAGGGCTTGTAGCACTTCTGATCATGCCCTTCTGGCTTTTAAGGTTTCTGAGGAAAAGTTGGGTGTAATTCTGATGGGTCTGCCATTATATGTTACTCGGCCTTTTTCTCTTACAGCTTTTAATATTCTTTCTTTGTTCTGTATATTTGGAGTTTAAACTGTTATGTGGTGGAAGGAATTTCTTTTCTGGCCCAGTCTGTTTGGAGTTCTGTATGCCTCCTGGATTTTTACAGGCATCTCTTTATTTAGGTTTGAGAAATATTCTCTTATGATTTTGTTGAAAATGTTTCCTGGTTTTTGGTGTCTGGAGTCTTCTTTTTCATCTATACCTATAATTGTTAGGTTCTGCCTTTTCATTGAGTCCTTGATTTTTTGGGGTGTTATGAGTGAGGACTTTTTTAGATTTCTCATTCTCTTTGGTTTTTGTATTGGTCTCTTCAGTTGAGTCTTCCATGCCTGAGATTCGGTCTTCCATCACTTTTATCCTATTGGTGACACTCATTTCTGTAGTTCTTACTCTCTTTCCTTGATTTCCACCTTCACCATTGTCTCCTCTTGTGTCTTCTTTGTTGTTTCCACTTCTAATTTCAGGTCTTGAACTGTCTTATACATTTCCTGTTCCAATTTGGTTGTCCTTGCCTGCAACTCTTTCATAGCTTTCTCTCTTTCCACTCTTGTTTGACTTGGAAGTCTTTAAAGGAATTCTCCATGGCTTTCATCTGTAGGATTGTGGCTTCTTTAAATTCTTTAAGGGATTTATTTTCTTCTTTTAAGACCTCTATCATTTTCATAAGTATAGGTTTGTCATCATATTCTTGTGTTTCAGTCATGGTGGTATGGTCACACCTTGCTATATTAGTATGGCTGAATTTTGTTGGAGTCATATTTCCTTGACTTTTATCAGTTCTGTTCTTCTGCTGGCCTTTTACCATCTGCTGTTCCTTAGTTGTTTGCTCCTGGAGCCTTCTGAACTTGGTGCCAAGGAAGGAGCATTGGTTTGGAGGCCTTATAGTCTTGTTGACCTGTAGCTCTGCCCAGGCTGTGTAGCCTGTGTAATCCTGTGTAGTCCTGCATAGACCTATTTAGTTCTATGTAGTGCTATGTTGTCCTGAGGGTGAAGGTCAGCAAATCGAGGGAAACGCAGGTCTGAAAGATGTCATTTGGAGAGACGGCACCCATCTCAGAGAAACTTGGAAGGTCAGAGCATTGGGCAGGGAAGGATGGTGGGGAGGGAGGGGAGGGGAGATCTACCCTAGGTGCTGGGGTTCAGGGAGACCCGAGGTGGTACAAGATACAAAGGATGGAGCTAGATGCTCCTGTGGAGTTGGGCCTTGTCACCTTGGCGGGGTAGGGAAGGTACAGTGCAGCTTGGGGCACAGCTCTCAGTTCAGGTGGGATGGCTATATGTCCAAGCACTGGTTGGCACAGGTAGGTGAGGGTAGGGAAAGGGAGAAATCCTACCTATGTAGTCCTAAGGGTAAAGGTCAAGGTATCGAGGGAAGCACAGGTCTGGAAGATGTTGTTTGGAGAGACTGCCCCAGTTCAGAGCAGCTTGGAGGATCTCATGGCATTTGGCAGGGCAGGGTGGTGGTAAGGAGGTGAGAAGGGGAGATCTACCCTAGGTGCTGAGGTTCAGTGAGAGCTGAGGTGGTGCAAGATACAAAGGAGCTTGATATCCTGGAGAGTAAGGCCTTATCACCTCAGGGGGCAGGGAAGGTGTAGTGCAGCTTGGGGCACAGCTCTCAGCTCAGGTGAGCAGGCTCTGTGTCCAAGCACTGGTGTCACAGGGGAGGTGGGGGCAAAGAAGTTTTTGGTCTTTTTATACCAAAGTTTTCTACATCACAAGAAAAATTCCACAGCTGTAAAAGCAATGATCATAAAGATAGGTAGAATCATTACAGCAGGATAATTGATTATATGGTTTTCTAAGCATTTTTGCATTCCATAAATTCAAGTAAGTCAAAGCAATAGTTCATGTTGTAAGTTGATAAGGTTTAAGGAGTTATAGCAGGATTGATTACATGTATTTCCATTAAGACTTGTACCTAATTAAACATTCCCCAGTTATCTTTCATTCTAGAGTGTTGGTCATTTAGGCTGTGTGATCAGGAAAATAGGCACAGAGCTAGAGTAAGGTCAGAGATGTGTCTAAACCCTGAAAATCTCAGTCTCAGACCAAATATCTAAAATCTTGAGACCAGCAGGAGTAAGGACTTCTGCCTTCCTGTTCCATACATGCATGAAGCCCCATGACCCACCCCTACTCCTGCAATTCTCAAGGTAGCCACAGGTAGTCTTTTAGCCAGGCACTTGGATGCAAATAGAGCATCACCAGCATCCCAGCCACAAACAATGAAATGCATTCACCCTAAAAAATCCCTTCCCACTGCCCAAGGTTTATATAGTTCACTTCTAATAAACTGGCACAAGCTATTTTATTGAAGATTGTCTGAACATGGCTGTTTCCCCTAGCTGTAACACTTAGAGGACTGTTTTGGAGAGGGCTTTCTATCTCCAGACATTTACTGCTGGACCCTGCTAAATTGTGTATTTAAATTTACAAATAAATTTAAATTGTATTCAAATTTAACATAGCAGCACCAGACCAACCCCCAACAACTTTGTCTGCTTCTCAGTTAGACATAATTTTCACATATGGGTGCTTCCTTCTACAAACACACTTTACCTTCATTATTTTGAATTAAAGGTGTGTTCTGAGGGCAAGTCTGTATTCCAGCAAGAGGGATTAAAGGTGTATCATAAGAGCATTTCTATACTCCAGCCAGAGTAGCCATTTTGCTGGATTAAAATCCTTGTGCATCAGCTGGCATCCAGATGGTTTCCAACCATGGATAATTTCCTGGGGTTTTTTTCCTAATAGTTTTTTCTTCTGATATTAGTAGACCTCTGTGCTCATCATTCTGTCCATGAACATGAGCTGTGGCAAAAGCAAACTGGCAATCTATGTAGATACTCACCTTTTTTCCCCTTTGGACCATTTTAATTCTTTGGTTAAGGCTATTAGTTATACTTTTTGAGCTGATGAACCCTGTATAATAGTATCTTTTTATTTTTACTTATATATTTATTAATACTTAACAATTACCTATAAAGTTCCTAAATCCTAAAACCCAAACCCTAACTCTCAAACCTAATATCTAAAACACTCTAATACCTATAAAACAGGCCCTTAACATTAACCTAAAGTTTCTTAAAAAGATTTTTTTTTTCAGATTAATTCTCTGAGCATGGATCCATACAGATCCATGTATGGTCTCAGCAACATTTCAATCTTAAAATCTGAGTCTCGTTCGTCAGATCTTAAGGCAGTTTATAAATTTAATCTGTTTCGACCATTGAAGTGGGGCAACCCTTGTATGAAGCAAGAATTGCCTCAGCAGTCCTAGGACCCAATTATTTGCAAGATGAAAAGTTTCTTAGGCTCACCATTCAGATGCTTTGGGCCTCCAAGGGTTCTGTTCCAGTGCTTTGTCCAATCCAATGCTTTCGGGCTCCGAGGGGAGATAATTCTCCATTTCGATGTTCTAGAGCACCAGGGAGGATCTGCCTTTGGAGTCACAGCAGGTCAGTGCAAGATGGTGATAAGCAGTGGAGTGCAGTGAGGCCTCTTGGCAAGATAAGGAAGAAAGCCCGCGAGGTGGTGTGGGCTTGTGATCTAAATTCTTTGTGTCATAAAGAGTCTCGGCGAGGATTACAGCCTCTCGTTGCATGGTTCCTGGTGGGATTTTTTTTTAGGGAACACCCCTGTCCAAAGTCCCATGATCAAAGACGTCATCTGCTTATCACAGGCTTTCAAGGCCTGCCTTTCAGTGGTGAACATGGCCATAATTGGATACACCCATCTTTTTCATGAGATGCCAAATTTCCAAAAATCCTATGCTGGCAGACGCTACACTAGTTCACTAACGCTACCACAACCCTGCCGTAAAGCTTGGGTCCAATGACCTCCTTCTGGCCTATAGCCACTGCAGGACCTGATTCCTTCTTGAACAAAGCTGCTGGCATCAGTATAGAGATCTGTCTCTGTTAGTGAGGGCAATGTCTGTTAGGCGCAGTCAGATACCTTGAATGACAGCCAGCATCTCTGGGCAACCATGGACAGGTTCCACAGGGTCATCATCTGGCATCAGGATATCATGGTGGATAGCCAGGGACTTATTGAAAGTCAATCTGTCCTTGTCTAGAAGGAGGGCCTGACATTCAGTTAAACAGGAGTTTGGCATCCGTCACTTAATGTCATCTCCCAATAGGGTCTTTATGGTATGTGGGACCATTATGGTCAGAGTCTGTCCCAGGTGACTTTGTCTGCCTCTTTTTACTAAGATTGCAGTAACTGCTATGGGCCATAAATAAGGGGATGTGGGAACCAGGATTCAAGAGGGGGTGAGGGCAACAAAGTGACCAATTCAGGAAACAAGACTCCGGAGACCAACATCAAGTGCAGATCTCCTGTTTCGCACAGCAGCAAGCATTTTTATAGATCCTTTGGACCAGTGGGCTGTTCACACAAGTTCTGGAGTAGCCAACTGTCCCACTGTCACTATGGGGAGATGTCAGGCTGACAGAATCCGAGGGGTCTTCTGTGCAGACAGGAAAAGTAGCCACTGCCCTGTTCTGGGCCCATTCAGAGGCTCAGTAGTTCTCTAGGATCCTCCATTTTGTGTCATGCCATTTTCCAAGGGACATGGGCACTATTAAAGCAATATGGAAGCCTCACACCATCCGTGGAGCCCCACCCAGGGACTGCAGCACCTAAGGGGGTATATCCTGAGGCCACAGGATCCAGTCTCTTTGAGATATTTGCCACCAGCCTTTTCCAAGGACCCAGGATTTGGTTCAGGACCAGACTTCCTTGGCAGTGCCCTTCCTTTCATGGACACAGAATTGGAAGGGCTTAGAGACATCAGGGAGGGTTAACATGGGGACGTGTACAAGAGCATCTTTTAAGTTTTTAGAGGCCTGCTCATGTTCCTCAGTCCAATCCAAGTAGCTGTTTTCTCTGGGTATAGCCAAATATAAGGGCCTGAAGGTTTTGAGCAAACCCTGGTATCCTGAGGTGGTGGTACCCTAGAGCCCAGAAGGCCTAATAGGCCTTCTCACTGGTTGGACTAGGAATTTTCATTATGGCTTCTCTGAGGGTTTTTGACAATAGTCTTTTTCCTTCTTTCAATTCATATCTCAAATTGAGTGAATAAATGTGAGCTTTCATTTTGGAGACTTGGTAGCCTAACTGAGACAGAATTTCTAGGAGAACCCAAGTAGCTCTTAAACAGTCCTCTTTGTCTTCATCTGTCAACAATAGATCATCCACATATTGATGTAAGGTAATCTTACTGTGAAAATGATATAAGTCCTGGTTGAACACTTCATCAAAGATGGGGAATTCTTAAACCCTTAAGGTAATCAGGTCCAGGTTAGTTGCCCTGTTATTCCCAGTTTAGGACCAACATTCAAATACAAAGATGGCTAGCTTACCTTTGACAAAAAGATGGAAAAGAATGTGCCCTTCAAGTCTAATACTGTATAAACATTATGGCCTGATGGCAACAGACTGGGTAAGGTTTAAGGATTCAGCACAATTTGGTGAATGGTTTCCATTCATTTATTCACCTCCACTAAGTTTTGTACTGGTCTATATTCTTGGGTCCCAGGTTTTTGGACTAATAATAAGGGAGTGTTCCAGGCTGATTGTCATGAAGTGAGTATGCCTGCCTTTAGGAGGCATTTGATATGGACCCTGATCCCCTCTCTGGCTCCCAAATTAGTGGGATACCATTTGGCTTAGGGATAGTATTTGAATTAGGTGAACATAGACACAGAGGCCAATTGTATTATAACTGGCTGCACATGTTAGGTAAACTAGGAGGATTGTCTGCAGCCCATACAGTTAGAACACCCCTGATCAGCTGCTCTTTCAATTCCACTCCAGAGGTCCCAGTTGGGACTGGGAGGAGGAGGTATTCCTCATTCAAAGGACGGGTGCTAGTCAGAGCTTTTTGTTGGGCTCCCCAGCTGTGACCTAGGCATATCTCCTGAAAATGAGGCAGTTGCCTGGAGTTTTTTCAGGAGGTCTCTTCCCAGCAAAGGAATTGAAATATCATCTTGGTGGATATTGTTTTTCCTATTAAGTGTAAAGTGTCCTTCCCTGTCTCTTTGATTAATTTTGGTTTGAAGTCTATTTTGTTATATATTAGAATGATTGCACCAGCTTGTTTCTTAGGTCTGTTTGCTTGGGATGTCTTTTTCCAATCCTTTACTCTGAGGTAATGTAAATCTTTGATGTTGAGTTGTGTTTCTTGTATGTGTTAGGACAATAGATCCTGTTTTCATATCCATTCTGTTGGTCTGTCATTTTATTGGGGAACTAGGTCATTGATGTTGAGAGATATCAATGACCAATGATTGTTAATTCCTGTTATTTTGATGGTGGTTTTGTGTGTGTGTGTGTGTATGTGTGTGTGTGTGTGTTTTCATTCTTTTGGTTTTGCTGATGTGAACTAATTTCCTTTGTTTTCAGGGGTCTAGTTAACTTCCTTGGGTTGGAATTTTCCTTCTAGTATCTTCTGTAGGACTAGGTTTATACATACATAATGTTCAAATTTGACTTTCTCATAGAATATCTTTCTCCCTCTATGATGATTGAAACTTTTGTTAGGTATAATAGTGTGGGCTGGCATCTGTGGCCTCTTAGAACCTGCATGACATCTGGCTTTTAGAGTCTCCATTGAGAAGTTAGGTATAATTCTAATAGGCCTGCCTTTGTAGGTCATTTGCTCTTTTTCCCTTGCAGTTTTTTAATATTCTTTTTGTTGTTGTTGTTCTGTATGTTTCGTGTTTTGATTATTATGTGGTAAGGGGACTTCTTTTCTGATCCAATCTACTTGGTGTTCTGTAAGCTTCTTGTACCTTTATAGGCATCTCCTTCTTGGCTAGGAATATTTTCTTCCATGATTTTGTTAAAAATATTTTCTGGGCCTTTGAGCAGAATTCTTCTTCTTCTATTTTTATTATTCTTAGGTTTGGTTTTCCATAGTGTCCCAGGTTTCCTAGATTTTTTTACAGGAATTTTTTTGATTTAACATTTTCTTTGACTAATGTATCAATTTATTCTATTGTATCTTCTTGGCTGAGATTCCTTCTTCCAGCTCTTACATTCTGTTGGTGATACTTGCATTCACAGTCCTGTTTGATTATCTAGATTTCCAATCTGCAAGATTCCCTCAGTTTGTGTTTTCTTTATTGTTTCCATTTCCATTTTTCAGGTCTTGAACAGTTTTATTCATTTCCTTCACCTGTTTTGTTGGTTGGTTTTTCTTTGTTTTCTTTAAGGGATTTATTTGTTTCCTCCAATTGTTTGTTTTTGTTTTCCTGGCTTTCATTAAGGGATTTATTCATTTCCTCCAATTGTTTGTTTTTGTTTTCCTGGCTTTCATTAAGGATTCATTTCCTCCAATTGTTTGTTTTTGTTTTCCTGGCTTTCATTAAGGGGTTTATTCATTTCCTACAATTGTTTGTTTGTTTTTTTCTTGATTTCTTTAAGAGATTTAGTCACATCTTTAAGGACCTCTATCATCTTCATAAAGTTGGTGTTAAGATCATTTTCTTGTGGGTCAGCTGTTTTGGAATATTCAGGGCTTGCTGTAGTAGGAGAGCTGGGCTCTGATGGTGACATATTGCCCTGAATGTTTGTAACAGAATATTTTTATTTATCACACTTATATTTATTAATATTTAACAATCACCTATTATCCTATAACCTAAACCTTAAATATAAAATCTATAATCTATATAAAAATAACTTAATACCTAAAAACACTCTAATACCTATAAAAAAACAAACATTTAACACTATTTTAAGTTTCTTAAAAGGATATTAATACTCTTGGCATAGGTCTGTGTAGGATGGCCTGGGCTACAGCTGTCCCATCAGGTCTTTTAATCTCAAAGTTTGTTGGGAAATATTTTGCCAATTAGCAAGCCCAGTCTACCTTCACCACAAAGTCATGGCCAGTATATAAAGATAATCTGTTCCAACTGCCAATGTAGGGTGGTCTTTTCAATCATCCATGAATTGCCTCCACAGTCTCCCTCAGCTTTTCTATCCTAGATCTCTCTTGCTCACTTTTCTGGCACTCTGAGGCTCCAATGCAGGATACTTCAAAGAATTCTCTCTTAGCAGATCTGTGACATGTTTTTGCTTTGGATTGCAGTGGTCCAAACTCTTCCAATGATGTACTTGCTTTGCTCTCTCCCAGTGTGGATTCCCGGCAGGTGAGCCCAAGATGGCGGCGTGGCTTTTCGATGGGTCAGGGCAGAGAGAGGACATGCGAGACTGCATGGATCTTGACTTAAATCTCTTCTCATGTCATGATGATTGGCACAGTGGCTTTTGGCATTCTCATTGCCATGGTTAGCAAATGTTTTTGCGGGCTTTCCCAAGTCACACCCCTACAACAGTGTGTCAGTGTCAGCAAAGGATCTTCTAGGATTCCCATTGGTTCTCATGGCTAACGACATCATCTGTGTGGCTTGTGTGGTTTCTTTGCAACACCTTTTAAGGGCATGTTGTCTGGCTATAAATGGCTCCGCCCATGTCTTTCATGTAAAGGGATGCAAAGTTCCCTATTGTAACTAGATGCTAATCTAAACTGTCTTTTACTGACTCCTACCACAGATGTTGTTGATTGTGTTCTTATGCTGGCATCTAGGCATCTAGGTTTGGGGTAATTATAGGTTTAGGAGCCGATTTCTAAGTTTGTCTTTGTTTTATGGATATTTTCCCTTGGTTCTGTTCCTTTGATGATCTTCTGGCGTGAGTGGGCTATAGTTTTGGTGGCTGTCGTGTCCTCTGTTCCAGCAAGGTGTCTCTCCTGGCATTCTTGTGGCCTGTATGACCTCTGGGGTTCTGAGTACCAATATGGCTTCTGGTAAAGCAGGGGGCATCTTCTGGTATTGTGGGCTGGGATGTGGTGATGAGGAGAAGGGAGGCTCTTAGGATATATGGGGCGTGTGGATTGTGCCCTCCTTGTTTGCCATGCAGCACAGGGCTTATGGACTCCAGGGGATTGGGCATAGAGCTGGAGATAGAGCATGTTCATACCTCAGAAATCTCAAACTTGAGGTGTCATGCCTCATCCTGAGAATGGAAGGTGTGGGACAGAATTCTCTCCCAGTTCCTGCCTGTCTCAAGAGCACATGACACCACTCCAAGGTGGGTACAGGTGGTCAGTCATGTAAGCGGTTTCCTGTTACCTTCTTTGGAGCATATAATTCAAGCAACTTACCAGGAGGTCACAGGTGAGCAGTCAGGTAAGCACCTCTCTGTTATCGTTCCTCATGTAAATAGGGCATTGCCAATATCTCAGTCTTAGCCAAGAGAATACATTCGCCCCCAACAATCCCTTCCCACGGTTCATAAACCCTCATTCATCCCTGAATAAAGAGTTGTTGGTGGGGGGACGGGACTGTGATGGAGATGTAACTTGAAGTAATAATTAAACATTATTAAACAAAAAAACAATGAGTTGTTGGAGTTACCTAAGCTGATTCACCAAATACCGTCTGAGCTATTTTAATTTCATCTAAAAGAACCATAACAGTTTAACCGCTGGAGGCAGATTTCTCTGACCTTGGTGCTCCAGTGCTGAACTGAAGGTCCTACAGAACCTCACCTGTTCTGGACACCGACCCATTCTCTCTGGCCTGGTGAACCAACAACTGTCCTGGACAACCCCAAAGAAGAAGAACCACAGCTTCATGCCTTCTCTCATGGTCCTGTGCCTGTTGGTGCCCAGGCAGACCAGAGAAAAGCAGACCTACAACTCACCAACAGGGTAGGCTGGGTAGGCTCTGAGGAAGTGTTGGTCTGCAGGTAGGGGCTTACCTGGGGTTCTGGGTGCCAGTGTGGCCTCTAGTAGATCAGGGAGGTTCCTCCAGCATTGCCTGAGCTCTTCTTTCTGCATCTGCTCCATTGACCCTGGGACCCATTTTAGTCTTTCTAGCTTTAGTCATGATTCGATCTTCTTCGATCTTCTTCGGTGATAAAAAGGGTACCCAGAAGCTGCCTGCAGTCATCCTGTTATGCCCAGATCTCGAAATCCCCAAAGACCACTAAGGAATGGGAATCAGATGCAAAAGCAAAGAGCCGTGTATTCAGGCTCAGGCCTGGACCCTCAGCATGCTCTGTTGCAGCAGATAGAAGCCAATAGTGCCCCTCCCCCAAATCCATGGGGAATTTTATTGTAGTTACAGCAAAGGGTAGGGGATTTCCAACTTGGCAGCTACATGATTGGTTAACAGTTACCTAATGCTACTTAACTTTGCCTGATTGGCAGAAGAGAATTTCAAGACAACCAGGCAAGCTACTTCAGGAAACTTGGAATGTTAGGTACTTCCCTGCTCATTCTTGATTGGTTGGGGTAGTGGCAGTTGTGTTTTTCAGCAGCTGAAGTTCACCCAGAGGACAACCATGAGAAGGTGTCTTACAAAAAAAAAAAAAAAATGGAATCTGTGTGGCCAACCTTGTCCCTTCAGTCCCCCCTTTTCTTGTGAATTCAGGGCCCAGTCATGGAGCCTGGTCTGAGAACTGTTCCCTCCATCTCTGCCAGGAGTTTGTATTGAGACCTAAGTACCATTAGTTGCATCTCCCAACTCTGTCTTTAACAAAAGCTATTAATTTGTTTTTAATACAGATTCCTATTATTAAGACCAACATTAGTATTAGTAGAGGTCTGGTTATAGCAAGCATTAGAGTGGTCATCTATGGTGACCAGTCAAAAAGCCTATGGAACCAAAAATAGGATTGTTCTCTCTCTTGCTGTCTACTCATCAGGTCCATTTTCAACTCCTGGAGGTTCTGTTTGATAACTCCTGAGTGATTAACATAGAAACAACAACCTTCCCCCAAAGCTACATATAGCCCAGAGGTCCAGCCCATGCCTGTTTTGGAGGACCATTTCTGCCAGGGAATCCACTTGTTTTTCTAAGTAGGAAATGACATCATGTAACCTAGTGAGGTCTTTTTTCCATAACTTCACTCAGTCTATGGTAGTTCTCCTGCCCAATGGCCAGAGCAGAGGTACCTATGGCTGCTGATCCCATTATGCCCAGATCTACAAGCATGGGGATAAGGATTGGAGCTACCCTCGAGATACGGACATGAAGTGGGAGGAGTGGAGGTGCTCTCTCCCTATGGTTCCCCCCATAATAGAGCATTCGGGAGAGAATATGTACTAGGATACAAAGCTCTGGCTTATTTCCTTGGGTAAAGTGGTTGAGGGTGATGCATGGGGTCAGCCCAGAAGTACATGCAAACCATGAGCCCTTTGGGATGTCTAATATTATTAACCATTAGCCCAATCGAGTTGGTTGACTGGGTGGCATGGATATTGGGATTGTGGCAGGCCTCTGAGTATGGGGAATGTGGCAGGGGATACCCATGGGAGTGGAGACATGTCCTGTTTTCCATAATGTCACCCATCATTAGCTTTAATTCCCAGAGGCAGGCCTGAATGTCATTAGGGAGTACTAGCTTAATATTGGTGAAAGGCTTGGTTTCCCTCCAGGCCACCCCTGTAGATTATGGGGGCTTTGGATCTAAACATAGCAATCAATCCTGGGTGAGTCCAGGTTGGGACTCATTCAGAAGAAGGAACACTTCATCTATGGTTTCTGACAGTTGGGAATTGGAAGTTGATTCTATTTCGGTCCTTTTGACTGAGCGGTTGGCCAGGGTTTGGGTCCTTCATCCTCATTGGTTGAGGGGGCTGTGTCTCAGGGGCTAATTGCCCTATTGGCTGGGCAATTGCCTTCTGGGGGATGCACTGTACAGTGAAGGTAGTGCCTGTGTCATATCCTGTCAAATAGGCTCCCAGTACCCAAGTTTTTCCTCCCACTCAGGGGCCAGGATTGTAAGGGTTCTGAGTTTTTACCTTTAAGGTCATGGGGTAGCATCATTGGAATTGCAAGAAAGGGTCCTCTTTAGGGTAGTATCTATATCTGGGTCCTGTTCCTTCACTGTCCAGGTCCCTGATGTCCAGGATTTGCAGCCTCATGAAACACAATGGCATGCTTCAGGTTCAGAGCAGGCAACTGACCCGGGGATCCTGCAGCCTGCAGGGCATGCATAATATGTCACATCTAACCCGGAGGGGCTCTACCATCCATCCATACCTCCCATGTGATGGTGGGCCACAGGTCAACAAAGTCTACGCAGAAGGTGGGTCTGTCCACATAAGTTCTCCCCCTGCCCCACCCCCAGGTTGTTCTTGGAGGGTTCTCCCTGTCCTGGTATCTGTCAGGTCCCATCGGCAGCTGGTGGACCCGTAGGTATTCTGAGCCAAAGTCCCTAGCCAGGGTGTCAAAGTCAGCACCACTTTAAGCGTAGCTAAGTGGGTTTGTCTGATCCTTGACAGCTTTCCATTGAGGCAAGAGATCTTCTTTTATGGAGAGTGGCTTCTCTTAACAAGCCAGATGGGTGTAATAAACCCAGGTGGCAATCCCGTCTACCTTCAGTGCTGTGGGAGTGGTCAGGATGACGATGTAGGGTCCTTTCCAGTGGGGTTCTAGGTTCTCATGCCAATGTCTCCTTATGTTTACTCAGTCTCCAGGCAGAACTGGTGGGGATCTGGAGTAGGCACAGCGCTGTAGAGGGCTCTCAGCCAAGTCCTTGAGCATCTGCTTGAGCACCCCTTAGTTCTTGCAAGGAAAAGAGTAAGTCATGATACTCAATTTCAGCTAATAATTCTGACTTAAGGTTAGGAATAATGGGAGGGGGGTCTCCCAAACCTGATTTCAAAGGGAGTCAGGCCTAGCTGGCAAGGGGAGTTCCTGACCTGATAGAGGACATAGTGGAGGAGAGCTACCCAGCCCCCGACAGTCTCCATGGTTAATTTAGTTATGGTCTCTTTTAGGGTTCTGTTCATCTTTTCCACGTGTCCTGAACTCTGTGTGTGTGTGTGGGGGGGATAAGCTCAATCTAATTTCCAATTTGCCTCCGGTATCTTAGTAAGTCCCTGAATTACCTGAGGGATGAATGCAGGGCCGTTATCTGACCCTATTAAAACAAGAAATCCAAACCTGGGCATTATTTCTTCTAATATCTCCTTGGCCACACCTAAAGCAATCTCATGTTTGGTAGGGTAGGCTTCCACCAGGCTGGAATAGTATCTATAAAAACTGCCATATGGGCCAGGCTTTATCTCTGTGAATTAAACTTCCCAGTGGGCTCCTGGTCTGTTGCTTCTCTGGTGGGAGCCAGGAATGGTCCGTCCAGCTCTCGCATTCATGTGTCCGGCAGGCTTTACAGGAGGAGATGATCTTATCGATGGTGGTGTTTGATTGATGGACTTTCACTTCGGCATGATGGAGCCAGTCCTTCATTTTTCCTAGCTCCCATGTGCGTGGCTCCATGGATCCTGTACAACATCTGTTCCCCAAACTTCTGGGGCAAAATGACTTTACCCTCTTCAGTGTACCACCATCCTTCAAGAAGCTGTGTCATAGGTGCCTTCTCAATCCAGTCTTAAGTCCTCTTTGCTATACTCAGGAGGCTCTGGCAGCCCCATTGATCCCAGTTCTGGAAATTGAACCACTGGCGCTGGTCAGCAGTGATGGTTTTCCCTTCTGCTGTAAGGAGATCCCTGTCCTGATAAATGCCCCCATGCACATATGCTGTTGCAAAGATACGCCAGCTATCGGTATAGATGTTTATCTTTTTGTTCTTTGCTAATGATAGTACTTTGGCAAAAATCATCAGCTCAGCCCTCTGGGCAGAGGTCCTGGTTGGCAGTGGCTCCACCCAGATGGTTTCAGTCTCAGTCACTGTTGTCACCCCAGGATACTGCCATCTGTCCTGATAGAAGCTGCTCCCATCCATATACCAGGTTTCTTCCGTGTCAGGCAAGGATGCATCCTGCAGGTCCAGTTGTGTGCTGTGGACCTGAGCCAGGATTCCTGTGCAGTCATGGAGGGGTGCCTCTAGATCAGGGTCTGGCAGCAGAGTAACTGGGCTCAGAGTGGCACTGGGGAGAAACTTCACTCTAGGTGCATTGAGCAGCAGACTCTGATAGTGAGTTGGACTAGTAGCATTGCTCAGCCATAGGTCTGGGGGCTGTTTGAGGACCCCCTCGATGTCATGAGGGGTAGTTATCAGCAACTCCTGCCCCAGAGTGAGTTTATCAGCATCCTTGATCATCATGGCTGTGGCCACTATGACACATAGGCATGGGAGCCATCCTGAGGCCATAGAGTTCAATTTTTTTGGACAAATAGACCACTGTTTGTGTTAGTACCCCTTCTGCTAGGGGTTGTGCTTGTCTACCTATAGATGGAATGGCTTAGTCATGTCAAGTAGTCCCAGAGCTGGTACTGAGGGCAGGGCTGTTTTAATTTTCTGGGAAGCTTCCTGCATGTCATCTGTCCATTGGGTGGGCTTACCTTCCTCTTTAGTGACCTCATAGAGGGGTTTAGCCATTTCTGAAAAGTTTGGGATCCATAGCCTGCAGAATCCGGTGGACCCCAAGAACTCTCTAATCCTTTGGGCAGAGGCTGGTGTGGGAATCTCTAGGACTGTCTCTTTCCTGGCCTGAGAGAGCCATTGTTGCCCTTCTCATAAAACATAGTCTGGCTAATTTACCTTCTGCTGACAGATCTGAGCCTTCTTAGCCAATGCTCGGAATCCCAAGTCACCCAGAGTCCTTAGTAAGTCCATGGTCCCTTGCAGGCAGCTGGCCTCATCATCCACAGCTATCAGGATGTCATCTGCATATTGGAGAAGAGTTAAGGTAGGGTGCTCCCATCTGAACTCACCCAAGTTCTCATGTAGTGCCTCATCAAAGATGGTAGGCAAATTCTTGAATCCTTGAGGCAGTTGGGTACATGTTAGCTGCCCACTGATGCCACCTTCTGGGTCATCCATTTGAAGGCAGACATAGCTGGAGTGCAAATGATAAACTGAAGAAGGCATCTTTCAAGGCCAAAACTTTATACCAATGCTGAGTCAGTTGCAGTGAACTCAGCAATGTATACAAGTTGGGTACTGTGGGATGAATATCCAAGGCTTGCCTGTTCATTGACTATTCTTAAGTCCTGCCCTGGGCTGTAGTCATTAGTGAGTGGCTTTTTTTTATAGGCAACAGGAGGTATTCCATGGGAACTGGCAAGGCTTCAGTACCCTCAGTTCCAGGTGGTGCCAGATATGGGGTGTAATCCCCTTTTTAGCCTCCTGAGATGTCAGTTACTGCCTGACTCTCACCGGTTCTGCACCCCCACTGGGGGTCTATGCTGGGCCAGCCCCATTCCACATCTCTGCCCATGCTGAGGGGTATCTTTGTACCCAATATGTCACATCTGACTGTGGAGAGGGAGACTGATTGAACCGATATTCTTCCTCCAACTGTAGAGGTAGAACCTGTATGGGTTGACCAAACCTGTCTGTGACTTTAGGCCACCCTTTTCTGAAGGATATCTGGGCTCCAATTTTAGTTAAAAGATCTCTTCCCAGTAGAGGGTAGGGGAATTCTGGGATGACCATGAACGAGTGGGATACCCGGCCTGTGCCTAAGTCCACCATTCTTTGGGTAGTCCATGAGTATTGGTTCATCCCAGTAGTTCCCTGCACTAATTTTCCTTGGAATCTCTGCAGGACTAAATGATGAGCCTCAGCGTCCTCCAGAAAAATCAATTGGGATTCTCTCCACTTATAGTGTTGCCCAGGGTTTAGGGTGGGGGTCTGAGCCCCATCTTTCCTAATCACTGACTTCCCCCAGCTCAAGGATTTGAGCACATTCTGACTCCTTTCTGAGCTTTCCTCTCTTTTGGGAGCATTCTTTAGCTCAGCGACCTTCCTATTTGTGTTTGGCACACTGGTTTTCCCCCATGTGGGGCGTCCTTTTCCTTCAAAGCACTTATGTTCTCCATCAGCTAACTTCTGCAGTCTCCATTCTCTTTCCCCTGGATCTCCCGCCATACTGGCCAGCAAGATCCCAGCCAGATCCTGAGTCTGACAGCTGTGAGCTGCTGCGGTCATTTGGGCCTGCCTATCCTCTGGTGTCTCTCTATTATTGTACACTTTGCCACTGCCAGCAAATCCTGCAATGTTTTGTCTCCTAACCTATCTATCCTCTGAAGCTTTTTTCTAATGTCAGGTGCTGCCTGATTGACTAATGCCATGACCACTGAAGCCCTTGATTCAGGGGCCTCTGGGTCCATGGGGATATATGTATAGAATGCCTCCATCAAGCATTCCAAAAAGGCAGCCGGTGACTCATTTGCCTTCTGTTGTACATTCCCTACCTTGGCCAAATTGGTGGGCTTGTGAGTTGCTGCTCAGAGACCCCCCCATTAAAGACTGGTGGTAGACACAGAGCCTCTCCTTACCTTCTGCCATGCTAAAGTCCCAGTCAGGATGAGCTGGGCGGGGGGGAACCCTGCATTGATGAGGGCCTCATTGGTGGTTGGGGTCCTATCATTGCCTGGAACCAATTTCTGAGCCTCTGCCTGGATCCTTTCTCTTTCTTCAGTGGAGAAGAGGACTTGAAAAAGCTGTTGACAATCATCCCAAGTGGGTTGATGAGTAAACAAGATAGAGTCAAGAAGATGTATCAAATTCTGGGTTCTCCCAGAGAACTGGGGGTTCTGTGCTTTCCAACTGTATAAGTCACTGATCACAAAAGGCCAGTAGTGTGAGGCTGGTTTCCTGCCTCATCGGGGGCCCAATGGGGCAGAGGAGCAGCATCTGCCTCTTGTGCACCTCTCCGGCCCATTGGGATTGGGGACACATTGCCGCACCTCCGCTTTCTCGGTGGGGGCGCCTGTGCCCTGCCATCCTCTGGGCCCATTTCTCCATCATTCCCCAGGCCTAGTTCTGGTTCAGGGGGAACCTGAGGAGGAGGCTGATAAGGAAAAAAAACAATATCATGATCTGTGCCCCCCTTAAAACACTTCCTGCAGATCAGGGTAAAGGAATACAGGTGCAGAAGGCTTGGTTGCATTTTTGTTCCTCTGGCAAGCCAGCTCCCCCTGAGAAGCCAGGATCTTTGTGGGTGCATCTGGTGGCAGGAGTGTCTTCAGCCAGTCTGGTGGTGTCTCCACTAGATCCTGGCAAACTGTATTGTAGGGGTTCTGATCTGAATGACCAGATCAGGGTCGGTAAATGATGTCCTTGACCCTATAAATAGTAAGAAGATGGAAAGTGCAAGTGGATGGCTAACCAACGTTTAAAGTGGGCCATTCTTCCTGGCAAAAAAAAAAAAACAAACTACCAGTCGGCCCTTTTGTACCTCCAGTTCTGAGGTAGCTGCCCTATTTCTCACGTCCTGGACCACTGGACGATAGCCCACCAGTGTGTCCTCTTAGGCTCTCATTGGTCCCTTCAACACAAAAGTCAGAGCTCCCAGACACAGAGTACAACACAAACACAGACTCACTGGTGATCCAATGGCTGCTCAGGTTGGGGATCCTCAGGAGTCATGGGGATCCCAGATAGAGCCCCCCAAATGTTATGCCCAGATCTCCAAAGACCACCAAGTAATCCCAATCCAATGCAAAAGCAAAGAGTCATTTATTCAAGCTCGTGTCTGGACCCTCCCTCAGCAGGCTCCATTGCAGCAGATTGTAGCCGAGAGCCCCCTGCTCCCAACCCAAGGGGGTTTTATTGTGGTTACAGCAGAGGGTAGGGGTTTTCCCACTTGGCAGTTACATGATTGGCTAACAGTTACCTAATGCTACTTAACTTTGCTTGATTGGCAGAAGAGAATCACAAAACAGTCAGGTAAGCTACTCCAGGAAACTTGGAGCGTTAGGTTTTTCCCTGCTCGTTCCTAATTGGTTGGGGTAGGGGAGGTTGTTTTTTTCAGCAACTAATGTTCACCCAGAGAACAAGCATGAGAAGGAATCTTACAAAAATGGAATCTGTGTGGCCAACCTTCAACCCCAGGTGGGTTAATGGGTAAAGAAAACAGTTTCCAACAAGCTGGAGACTGCCTGAGACTTCTTAGAGAAGGAAGAGGTCTGGGTTTTCCAGTTATACAGGTCACTGGTTAAAAAGGGAACATAAATTAGAAAAAGAGGTCTGAGCTTTGCCCCTCCCACCCCCATCAGCCACTTGCACTGATAAAGTCAGGCTAGGGGTAACTAGGAGGTGTTTCTCCAAAAGAGAGAACAGGTGGGGTCTGGCTTAGCTGGGACAGAGTATAATCCTGCTTACTCCTGGTATGTGGAAGTAAGGGCAAGTCAGGATATAATTTTGGGACTGCTGTTGCAATGTCCCCCTCGGATACCTTCAGATCCTGAAGTAACTGGATGAGTCCTCTTCCTACTCCTTCCCCTCCTCAGGTGTCGGAACAGAGTATCCAGGTATTTTACTTAGGTTTTTACTCAGCCTCTGACTCGTTGACTTGGTAACTACAACAGGAAACTTGTTTAAGGGCACAGTATTTCAGCCATGGAGGGGGCTTGAGGAGGAGGGAGAGCCAGCAGTTGATGTAAGGGAACTGGTCACGATTGTTAGTGTAACTTTATATAATTATGTTAGTTTCACAGTTTACCTCTTAACCTGGCTATCATCCAAATAATTGAGACTCTATTATATTATTTGTTAGACAGACTTCACAATACAAAAAACTGAGCAGTTGTTACTCCATTCCTAACCCACTGAGCTAATCTGGCTTCCCCGGCAGTGTAAATCTCAGCGATACTTGCATTTTGTGGCTTTCCTGCCTCAGCTGAGTCTCTCATCTCTCCTGTCTCTGCCTCTCACCGAATCTCCCTACTCCCTCTCCTTAACTCCTCCTCCCTAGAGGGCAGGAAGTCCAGCCCTGTTCTCTACCCTGTTCAGTGATTGGCTGTAAGCTGCTTCATTGGCATATCAGGGGACAGTTGGGGAGCAGTGTTTACATAACATTGAGACATGAGCTCCTCAGAACAAGGACTGAAATCAGATATGCGGAGTACAGAAATCAGCATTTGAATTACACAACAACCTTATGCCTACACAGGATGGTCAGGGTTTCATATTACCACTTGCCAGATCCTTTTGACACTTTGAGGAATGAAGGACCCTGCATCTGGCCATCAAAAAGCGGGCTCTCCCAGTTCATAGACTGAAGGAGGAAATATCTGTATGATTGATGACTCAGCTCTGTGGTCCCTGACAGACTCCTGGAAATGTTGCAGCGTGCAGTTCAAGGGTGACCTGGCTGTGTTCAGCCCAGTTCCCATTTCTGCAATATAATTCATAGGCACATTAAAAAAACACAAGTCCACCAGACAAACAATGTAAGAACACTCACACAGTCAGAGGAAACCAGGCAGACACAGACATACGGTGGTCACCTTCACTCAAATGCCAAAACCAGGGAGGCAGTAGGACATCCCAGGACACTGGATCTACGCTTGTGTCTGATTTCCTCTATGCCTCCCTAGAGGTCCAGATACCCAGAAACAGCTCACCTGTTGGTATTGTCTTAAGCATGTGTCAGCCAGCAATTCTCACTTTTGTTTCAGTTTAAAATTTTTCAGTGGTCACAGCCTGGGGCTCCCTTGTTGCCTCCCAAGCCCACAGAAGTGCTTCTCCCTGTCTAGGGCTCCTCGCCCCCAGGCCTCTGAAGTCTGGGACACACTCTCTTCTAGGACCTCAACTAGTTACTCTTTAATTTGTAGTCTCAGGTGCTTCCAGGCCAAGTCCACCTCCACTTAGACTTGTCTCCACTTAGGGCCTATCCTTGACCCCCCAGGCTTGAGTCTGGGTGCTCCAGGAGCTCACTGGGGCCTTGAAGAGTGCTATGGAGTTCAAGATCCCCCCTCCGCTGTTAAAGACCACGGACACAATGCAGATTATAATTATCCAAATTTATTAATTCTGCTAGCATGACAGTCACCTCTAACCCAAATCAGAAACATTCCACCTGCAGCAAGTGGGGGGAAGATTTTAAAAGGCAAACACATTACTCCACTTCTGCAGACTTTACAGTTATGTGAGGAATTGCCCCACTCCCTCAGCTACGTGAGGAACTTCCTCACTCCCCTGCCCACAGAGATAAGCATCTTTACAGAATCCAGAGCAAGTGGCTAATCATTTCGCAAGAGTTACACCATTTTGAGGAGAGGGGCAAGAGGTCAGAGTTTCCAGGAATTTAGATCAGAGGCCAACAGCTACTAACGTGGATGCCAGGCACAAAATGGAATCTCCTTAGCCATCACATCTGCTATAACATAAATCATTTTCCACTCAGTTTCACACATTACAGAGCTGACATCAGTCCATGTCGGTCGCTGGTTGCCTCGTCTAGGTGCATGGCAGGTGCATTTACATGTGAATCTACTCTGTGGCTGTTTGGGTATTTCATCTTGGGTTTTTATAATTACAAGTGACACTGTCATGACCATTTTGGTTTTTAGATCCTTCCAATTTAGGATTGCTTTCTTTTATTTTTATTTTTATTTTTTTTAGGATTGCTTTCTTAAGAGAAATTTTGGCAAAGAGGAATTGTTGAGACCCGAGGGTGTAATTGTTCTGAGGTACTGGATATATCCAGGCTACTTCTGAAAACATGGGTTTGTTCTGTATGGGGGCCGGTGACACACATCGATGTGTGTTCATACCTAGCAGCTGGCATTGTGTGATTTAATGGGGAGTCCAATTGTAGTAATTTGATTCGAATAGAAGCTAAACATGTTCTTGGATGTTCATTGAACATTGTATTTCCTCTATACTGCTTTTCAATCATTTATCTTCAATATTTTCCTTTTACCTCAACTGCTATCTTTATAGAATAAAGATTAACTTCCAGAGTTATTTTGGTCCCATGTGTTTTCTCAGTTTTTTTTTTTAAGACTTTTCTTTGAATATCTCTCTTCCAGCAAGGCTTCAATGTATTATACAATTCAATCATTTTGTTTTCTTTCTCAAGCCTACAAAATCTAGCCCCCTGTAAAAAAAACTTTAGAGTGCTTTATTGTGGAGGTCTTTAATTACACACCAGCCACTCTTTAGCTGACCTGGTTGGCCTGTGTGAAAAGGTTCCTGTTCCTTAAGGAGCCTTTCCCTGAATCAGGAATTAGCAAATGACATAGCACAGTGCAGGATCCAACTTGGGGCCATTGGGTTGTTTGTTTGTTTCCTTAATTTGCATTACACCAGCATTCTTTGTATTATTGCAAATTTGAGTCTTTAATTATTGTGCTATAAGTGTATATGTGATTTTTCTGATTTTAGAAAGGTATGATGACTATGATTGTTATTCCACATTAAAATCTAATTGAAAAGCCTTTTGGTTTGTTACAATGAGTTTATAAATGAGATAATTAGAAAATTAACATTTTAAAAAACTTACTACGTTATGTCTATGCATAAGTGCATGTATGTGTGCAGTGTGTGTATGTGTGTACGTGCATGTGAAGGTCAGAGGAAAACATTCAGAACTCAGTTCTCTCCTTCCACCCTGTGGGTCTTGGGAATTGAACTTGAGTTGTCAGACTTGGCAGCCAACATTTTTACCTGCTGAGCCATCTTTTCTGGTTGAGTATTAACGTTGTTGCATTAATATCAGCACTAGGAATACAATATAAACCTTTTATGTTGTCCAGTCTTTGTATCATTCAATAGTTGTGTATTTTTCATCTCATACAGTCACACATTTTTCTTAGTTATCCCTGTGTTTTTATAGGTTTGTTAGTGTAACTTTATATAATTGTGTTAGTTTCACAGTTTATCTCTTAACCCGACTATCATCTAAATAATTGAGACTCTATCATATTACTTTTTAAACAGGATTCTCAACAAAAAAACTGAGCAGTTATTACTGTATTCTTTTTTTAATGTTTATTTATTACTTCAAGTTACATCTCCATCACAGTGTCCTCTTACCACCCCTCCCAGTCCCACCCACCCACCCTCTACCCCCTCTCCCTTCCATCCCACTCCTCTGGAGTGGAGTGTCCCTACATATCATATCAGTCCCCTGCCCCAGTTCAGCAGTCATATGAGGGCCAAGAGCCTCCTCATACACTGGGGTATTACTCTATTCTTAATCCACTAAACTAATATGGCTTCCCCCCAGCGTAAATCTCAGAAATACTTGCACTTTGTAGTTTTCCTGCTTCAGCTGAACCTCCTATTGTCTCTCCTGCTTCTGCATCTTCAATCCCCCTCCTTCCTCTCTTTAACTCCTCCTCCCCTGGAGGACTGGAAGTGCACCCCTATTCTCTCCCCTGCTCAGTGATTGACTGTAAGCTGCTTTATTGGCATATCAGGGGACAACTGGGAAGTAATGTTCACATAACATTGAGGCATGAGCTCTTCAGAACAAGGACTGGAACCAGATATAGGAGGTACAGAAACCAACATTTGAATTACACAATAACCTTACACCTGCATAGGTGTGTGGGTTTTTTTTTTTAAGATTTATTTTTACCTATACATTTATAAGTTTCTGTATGAATTGTGCATGTGTGTGTGTGTGTGTGTGTGTGTGTGTGTGTGTGTGTTTGTGTGTGTGTATGGAGTGGGCAGGAGGGGGAGGGGGCAGGGGTTATAAGTGGGTTTCTGCACTTGAGTGTAGTACCTATGGAGGCCAGAAGGGGGCATCAGATTTCCCCCTAGATTTAGAGTTATGGCAGTTGCGAGCTGCCAGGTTGCTGGTGCTAAAACTCAAACTCTGATCCTCTGGAGGAGCATTAAATGCTCTTCACTGCTGAGCCATCTCTCCAATCCCAGTGTGTGGGTCTTCCTTACATGTCTCATTTTTAAAACCCCAACATCAAAATAGCGTCGTCTTGGCATTGCCTGGGAATCCAAATATTTGAATGTCATTGAAGCCTCCCTCAGTCGGCCCCACTGCCTGATCCAAGCCAACCCCATCTTTCAAAAGCTGGGAGCCGGTTATTCTTTAATACATATGAATGTCTCTTGCGTCATTCTTCATAGGAAGAGGCACAGAAATACCAACCCAGCCCAGTCAGGGCAGTGACAGAGCAAAGCAAAGGTTCTATCCAAGTCCAGCTTGGTGACCAGTGAGTTTACTGGAGTGAGTTACAGCAGCACAGTTATGGGGTTAAGTAGGGGAGTGTAGATGACTTAGGCAGCTGACCAATGAGTTTACTGGAGTGAGTTACAGCAGCACAGTTATGGGGTTAAGTAGGGGAGTGTAGATGACTTGGGCAGCTTCACTGCAACATGGGTAGTGTCTCTGGAAAGCTGTTACTGGGGTTCCTGCACAAGATGCTGGCAGCTACCTTAAGTCTACTGTTTGTTTAACCTTCGGGAGAGGCCCTGGTGATTCTTCTAAGTTTCTTGTGAGTCTCATGAGCTTTTCAAGGCTTCCCCATTCCTCCACCAGGCTACATGTTTCAGTCTGGAGGAAATAACAACACTAGAAGGTAGACAGCCAAGGAAATGAACTACCAGTCATCACACGAGCTAATAAGTAGACGGCTCCCCTGGCCCCCTAAAGAAACAGCACAAATGGCCAACAACTACTTTAAAGAGTAATAGAGTAGCCTCTCTCCATTGTTACTCCGGCATGGCTCCAGGGGAAATTCAATGCCGGTTGGTGTCTAAATGCCAGGTTCTAAGATGGCACCCGTGGATAAAGCTTCCTGAGAGCGGCTTTCATGTCCTTGTTCCTCAGGCTGTAAATAAGTGGATTGAGGGTCGGCGTGAGGATAGAATAGAACACCGCAGCCATGCGCCCTTGCGGTGGGGAGTAGTGAGCTGCGGGCTGCATGTAGGCGGAACTTCCGGTGCCATAAAACAGGAGCACTGTGGCCAGATGGGAGGAACACGTGGAGAAGGCCTTCCAGCGGCCTGCTGCAGAACGGATGTGAACCACTGTGTATGCAATAAGAACATAAGACAGGCAGGTGAGGGCAAAGCAGGTCATGATGACGCAGCCACTGACTATAAAGCCTGCGGCCTCATGGCCTTGGGTGTCGCCACAGGCTAGATGCATGAGTGGGGGGATGTCACAGAAGAAATGGTCAATCATGTTGGGGCCACAGAAGGGCAAGGAGAAGGTGTTGACCGTGTGGAAGGTGGAAAAGAGGAGCCCACTGACCCAGGCCACCACGACCAGGGAGACACAGGTCTGAGAACTCATGGTTACCCCATATGTCAGGGGCCTATAGATGGCTAGACATCGGTCAAAAGCCATGGAGGTGATGAGAAAACATTCTAGAGAGCCAAGGCAGACAAAAGTAAAGAGTTGGGATGCACAGGCCACCAGGGAAATCTCTTTGGTGTCTGCCATGGTAGCTACCAGGGCCCGAGGCAGGGTGGTGGATGCAGAACAGAGATCCACCAGGGAGAGGTGTTTGACGAAGAAGTACATGGGTGTGTGCAGACAAGCATCGAGAGTCACAGCTATCATGATAGAGACATTCCCCAGAACCGCAGCCAGGTATATGAGAAGGAAGGTGGCCATGCTCAGCAACTGTAATGCAGGTACAGCCGAGAAGCCCTGGAGGATGAACACAGACACTGCCGAGAGATTGGCCATGGCGTGTCTCTGGAAAACTGGAACAAGAGGAGTGTGTGAAGAGGACAGGCAACCATAGCAAGGACCTATGAGGAAAGGAAGGAATAGAGGTGAGATGTTTATGTTTATAGCCTTGGTCAGAGACAACTTCTTGCTGCATTGCATAGTAATTAATGGAGAGATGTATTCCCATTGAAATCACCGACAAACGGCTGTGAGTGCCCAGCCATGGATGGAACTCCTGTATCAACTGTGTCTTGGGGATCAAGGAACATCATGCAAGAGGGGGCAGAGAGAATGTAAGAGCCCAGAGGATGGGGGTGGGGGGGTGGGTTTGCTCTGAAATGCTGTCCTCTAGCCATGACATGGCTATTACAAACATGAACCTACAGCGGCTGTGCTCACCTACACGAGATCAAGCCAGTTATAATTTCAACATGGATGGGGAGGAGCTTCTGAGGTCCCACCTCTACCTGAGGAATTAATGGCAGTTAATGGCAGTGAGTCACTTTTCTTGAGGTATGGTCACCAGTAGATTTGTCGTGCCCCAGTGGATGGCCGCAGACCCATGTACATATGGGCAGCACTAATTGGACTCAGTGGTGAAGATTAACTAACAGTTTGTAAAAGAAGGAAATAAAGTTGGGAGAGAGACGTGAGGGGGGTTCTAGGAGGGAGCTAGAGGGGGAAATGGGTGGATATGTTCAAGATATATTGTATACAAGTATGAAATTTTCGAAGAATAAATTTTTTTTTTAGAAGGATAAGTTGCCTCTGGAGAGAATGCCCATTAAAACCCACATGTGTTTCTTGTCTTCCACTGAGATCCCAAACTTAAATACCTACAGAGACGCCACACATGTACGAGAACTGGGTGGAACACATTAGGAAATGGTGGAGGCTACAAAACTAAGGATTCTGCCCAAGGGATGCCTGCCGGTTCCAGATTTGTACGTAAAAAAAAAAATCTCTTGACTTTTATATATTGCCAATTAGCTAAACTCTAAAATCCAACGTCTGTACCTATTTCACTGGGGAGGTGCCTCAGTAGTAAAGAGCTTGCTGCATGTGCGCAAGGTCCTGAGTTTGGTTCCTAGCACCCACGTGAAAAAGCCAGTCCAGTGGCATGCGTCTGCAAGCCCCGTGCCGGGGAGGTAGAGACAGGAGGCTTGCTGCTCAGTCCATCTAGCTAAATTGCCAGTAGTGGGTTTGGTGAGAGATCCCGTCTCAAAAAAATCCAATGGAGAGCAGCCGGGCAAGACACGTGATGTCGGCCTATGGCCTCTGTTAGTTCAGTGTTTTTTTTTTTATTTTATTACGCAGCCACCTATGTTGGAGATAGGATCTCCTATGACTCAGGTTGGCTTCAGATCCGTTGCGTGTTTGAGGATGGCCTCAAACACCTGGTCCTTCTACTGTCCTGGTCCTTCCCTAGGGTTAGCATCACAGGTACGCATGGTCACACCTCATTTAGGAGGTGCTGGGTATCGAACCCTGAGATGCATGCATGCCAGGCAAGTACCGTACCAATTAGCCACATCGCCAGCCTTCCATGCACACTACTGGCCAACTCCATGGCCTCCTAGGTAGAAGTTTGAGGTCTGATAGTCTACCCTCCCCTCAAAACCGGAGATCGTTTCGTTTCTAACTCATCTCCTTACTCCCCCACATCTTCCGCTGGAAGCAGCACACAGCTGCACCTAGGCGTGTAGTTATCTCTATTACTCAGCCACATGCTGCAGTGCAGAAACACCGACAGGCTACCTGCATGCCCTCCCATGGCCCCATCCACTCTGGTCAACACAACCTCATCCCACTGCCCCTCCCTCCCTCACCAGTTCTTGGCTTGCTCCCTAGGTATGGCTGGGAGCTGCAGATGGTTCCCTCCTTGTCTACAAGATTCACCGGAGTCCTGCCAGCTGCTTCCTGGGATCCTCTGGTTGCCCTGTCCCACCCAGAAGTTTAAAAAGTGCCAAGCAAACACCACCCTCCACCAGAAGGCTCCCTGCAGTTTCCTTCTCCTCTCCCTTTCTGGGAAGATGCCCCCCTCTTCAGGATACGTATGGCGTAGGTTTGAAATGGTTTTCAGGCATAAAGAGAGGGACTGCATTTATTTCAGTGCGATAATCAGACACCAACTACATGTATTACTGCTCGGAGAGACTGAAATGCACATTGCTGTTCCAGAAAAATCAAAAAACCTGTGGCTTAAACTCAGTGGCTTAAACGTGCTTGCTGCCAAGGCTGACAACCTGAGTTTGATTCCTGGGAACCACATGGTGGATGGAGTCACCTGATTCCCACTAACTCACTTCCACATGTGTGTGTGGTACACATGTACCTCCCCCAAACACACTTAACTAAATAAAATGCAAAAAACAAAAACAAAAAAAACCTTATACAACAACAGCAACAAAAACCTGTTAGAAGAAATACAGTACCAACCCAACAGCCTCACTGACTTTTGGAAAAGCTGTGAGATTTGCATGTGAATTGTCTCTTGGTGCCTGGTGTGCAGAAGGATGACCCCTCGCTGGGGTGTTATTATCACATACATGGTCTGCCTTTTTCCACTTGTAAAAAGAGTTAGCAAGGGCATTGCCCCAACCCCCACTGCTCTCTGGAGCCCCAGGGAACTTCCAGAGCTTGAGTGTCTTGTCTTGTGGGGAATCTGATCTTTTTCTGTCAGCTAGAAAAAGTTGAGTGTTTGTCACTTTTGTTTTGTTGTTTGTTTGGGTTATTGGATCCCCTTTCTTTCAATGACAGGATCTTAACTATTAAAGACATGAAGTTTGAGAATAATCCAGAAGCGGCTTGTTCAGGGTTCCCAGTCCCACCGTTAGCTAGTTAGTTACTTAACTACTCTGTTCTTTTGTTTCTTTATCTGCAATGCAATGGATTTTAATCTTGCATTCATTTATTTATTTGTGTGTAAGGTGAGAGCATACACACGTGACACAGTGTGCCCGTCAAGGCCAGAGGACAACCTGGGAGAGTCAGTTCTCTCCCTCCACCATGCAGATTTCTGGGACTGAACTCTGGCCACCAACTTTGGCAGCAAATACCTTCACCTGCAGACACTTTCTCCAAGGAGTCTCATGTTACCTAGGCTGGCCTTGAACTAACTAGCTTAGAGTGTTCTTCAACTCTTGATCTTCCTGCCTTGAGCTTTCCAAGTACTGGGCTTGCAGATGAGCACCACTGTGCCTGGCTTTATGCAGTATTATATATCGGGCTGGGGGCTTCGTGCATGCCAAATGAATTAACTCCCCCAGCTCCTTTATCTGCAATTTATAGAGCCTACATTGGCAGTTGCCCTGATGATGAAATGAGGTTAGTTTGTGCACACATAAGCCATTGTGGGCCTTTATTATCTCCATCCAAATGGACAAACTACACCTCTCACAACTTTACAGGGCCACCTCTCCCTGGCTGTGACTAGCAATAGCTATAAGTGATTCAGAGCCTCTAGGTTTGAGCCTTATTTCTCTAGGTGGCTAATGAGGGTCGCAGGAGCATCAATTCTGGGATATTTAGGTGTTGCCTGTTCATGAAGTCTGACCTTAGTGTGTATGTGTGGTGTGGGCACCTATGTGATCCTGTGTGTAGAGGTGTACAAGGCCAGAGGTAGACGTTGAGTGTCTCTCTTTCCATTGCTTTCCACCTCCTCTTTTGAGACAGGATCTCAGTGAACCTGGAGCTCACCAATTTGGCTGGACTAGCTGTCTAGCAGGCTCCAGCCATCCTCCTGTCTTTGCCTCCCCGGTGCTGGAATTATAGGTGCATGCTGTCCTTATACATGGGTAATTTGGATGTGAACTCAGGTCCTCAGGTCATATGGCAAGCACTTTGTCATATGTGCCATCGACCCCAGGCCTGAGTCTCAGAATTCCAGGGAAGGCATTGTTGATGCTCCCATCTCACAGATGAGAAACTGAGGTTGAGAGAGGAAGAGAGAGAACAACACCCCGAGCCCAGGCCTCTCACACTGCAGACTTTGTGCTACATCAGCCAAACAAGAGCCAGGTAAATGCTCTGGGAGGCCCACTCTGATCCCCATGCTTTCTACACCATCCTTTTACCTTCCCATCCACCCTGGGAGACAGCCATGTCTTTATCCTCCATCTTCCAGGCAGAAAGAGGCGAAAGAAACTAAGTTCTCATAGCTACAGCAATTGAAGTCCTCTGAAGAAAACATGGGTATTCAAGAGCCTGCAGACTTTTTACTCTCGACAGACAAATGGAACCTTACAGACGGAGAGCCAGAGTTATCGTAGACTATCTCTACACCCTTTTTATAGTCAGTATCAACCTCTACATCCAACATTTTCCTCACTAGAGAGAACTACCAACCAGGTTATTTCAATACGCAGGAGATGAGAGTAAGAAGATCAAGAGTTGAACGCCAGCCTCCACTACATAGTGAGTTTGACTAAGGCCAGTGTAGACCACAATACAAATCCTACCCCAAGAAATAACCCCACAAAACCTCTTGGGTTTTATGCTAAGCCCAACAGATCCCCAACATCTGAACTCTGTGGAACAGATTTCCCTCCTAACTAGTACACCTATCTGATAAAACCACTTTTGACTCACTTTAGTTCTGAGACTATAGATCATGTTAACTTCCACAGCAGGAATGTGTCCTTCAGGATGAAGGATAACTTGAATCTGTGTTCCTGAGTGATGGTGATATTTGGCTCAGAATAAACAGCCTGTTTGTTCTCTATAAAGCAGGTTAATTTTGTGTTGGCGCCTTAGTGGAGGTGCTAGGCTAAGCCTTGGTTGACCCATCCCAACAACTCAAGTGTGCACACCTCTGCTGTCTCCGGCATCTCAGGAGCAAAATGGCAGGTGCTTAGAAATGCATAGCAGGGCAACCTACCTGGCCGCAGACCACTCTCCCTATACAGTAGATGAAACTGAACCCTGTTTGGTGCTGAGCTGGGGTAGTGGGAGGCCAAGTTCCTCGGGATGGGGTTGGGTTGCTCTTTGGGTACAGATCCAAGATGGGAATTCTTTACTCAATGATGAAGCCCCTTTTTAAGCTATAGCAAGGATGGCTTTGGGGATGGACCAGGTGTGCTGAATTTCTTGAGGTTGGCTCTGAGCCAAAGCTTCACCTCTGGGTTGTTTCTCTCAGATTTTCTTGGGTGTTTGCCCAAGCTCACCTCTGGGACCTTATGCCCTGTGGTGGTTCTAAGCCCTGAGAATGAGGCTCTTCGGCAGGCAGATCAGCCCTGGCCCTAGCTGTGACCTTTCTAGAATATTCTGGTAATACTCGATGGTAGTGAACATTATGATACTATTTACTATTTTGCCTTTGTAGGTACTTTGCATTTAAAACTGTCTCAGATAGATCCTAGGTAGGAACCACACATAGAAATATCCTTTTTAACTGCTGCAGATACCTCCAAGCTATAGATGAAGAATTAAGGTGTCCATTATCACATCTTTTAGGCTATTTTCAACATTTGGGCCAAGGCTAATGGTTCTACAACTGCCATTCTTATATCTTTCTCACATATCTTAGGTTATAGGCTGAAGAGATGGTTCACTGGGTAAGAGTTCTTGCTGCACAATCATGAAGAGCAGAGTTCAGATCCAAGCACCCATAAAACAAACAAGGCATCCTGTGCACGTCTGTAACCCCAGATGGGAGGTGGGCAGAGAAAGGAGGATCCCTGGAGCTTAATGTTTTCTGTTCTAGCAGAGAAAATGCAAGACCCAGATTCAAGGAGGGACCTTGCCTGAAAGGAACAAGTGGAGAATGATAGAGGAAGACAGCACCCAATACTCACTTCTGGTCTCCACACACCCTGGCATGTGTACACATTCACACATAGAAAAATATTTTAAAGTAAATTTCTTGGGTTTGTGTATAGATATATTATATATCTGTATGTTATATATACATATACAGATATTTATATATAATGTATAAATTTTATATATCTATATAATTTATATTATATTTACAAATATTTATATGTACTACATAAATTTTTAGTTATATTATAAATATGTATGCCATAGTTATTATATATTATATTATTATACATTATAATATAATATATTTATAATATCTTTTTATTATAATATAATATATTTTTATTTTTATATTCATAATAAATATAAATATATATTATAAATATATTTACAATATATAATTTATACTATATAAGTGTATATAATATATAACTTATATATTATAACATATATATTTATATATATAAAATATATGTTTAAACATCTTAGGTTTTTATACATATATATTGACTTATATATATATCAAGTATATATAATATATATTTTTATTTTTAATAATATATAAATGTATACAATATGTAACTTATATATTATACCATATATGTTTATATATGTATATGTAATATATATGTTTAAACATCTTAGGCTTTTATACATATATATGTTTACTTATATATATCAAGCCTTAAAAAATAAACATCTTAGATTATATATCTTAAGTATGTTCAACAGATTTCTTTATGAATATTTAGCGTAATTTGTGTTTGTCATTACCCTTGATATATTGGATGCTCTTGTAAATGACATAATTTTCAAGATATTTTCTTCTGATTATAACAGATATTTGTATAACTGACCTTTGTGTTGTATCTTGCATCTATTTATGTCAGTATTATTTTATTTTTCCATTTTCATCTGTGTGTGTGGTGTATACATATATGCATCCATGTTTTTGTGTGTGTGTGTGTTTTTGCATGTGTATGCATGCATGTGGAGGCCTCAGGTGGATGTCTAGAATCGTCATCAAAAGCTCCTCCTCCTCCTCGTTCACTGAAGGAGGGTCTCTGAGTCAAACGCAAAGCTGGCCCATATGGCCAGCCTTACCACAAAGCTTGCTCAGGGGAATCCTCTGTGTCTACCTTCCGAGGCAGGCCACCACACCCATCCACATTTCCCTGGTTTCTGGAGATCTGAACTCATGCTTGCCAGGAAGGGCTTTAGCCATTGAGCCATCCCCCGAGCCTTATCTTAAATCTATTTAGAAGATAGAACACGCGCTCTTTATATATAGGCACATTTTCCCCAATAATTGGAATTTCTAAATCAACAGGTGTGTACACTTTCTTCTGGGAAAGTTATTTGAGTCAATATGAGTGAGCATTATCAATATTTTTGAGCTATGTGCCTGGAAATCAATTTTTGCCTTTATAACTAAATGGATAGTTTTTAAACTCATCGTTACCCAATGGCCATAGAATCGTCATTTTGTTTTAGTTTGCGATGGTTTATGTCGATTGTCAACTGGACAGAGTCTAGTATCTCCACGGAGGCAAATCTCTGGCCATATCTGTGAGGAAATCTCTAGAGTGGGTAAATTGAGGTGAGAAGATCGGTTCTGTGGGCTGAGATCCCAGACTAAATAAAAAGAAAAAAGTGAGCTGAGCACCCAGCAATCATCTCTCTGCAGTTGCAATGTGACAAGCTGTCCTCCCTCCTGTCAACATGCTTTCCCCACCATGTCATTCTGGAGGGTGTGTGTGATCATCTCAGTTTTTAAAGATTTATTTATTTGTGTATGTGCAATTGTATACACATATATGTGTGGTGTGTGTACCCATACACATGCACAGGCCAGAAGAGCATAACAGATTTCCTCCTCTGTCACCCTCTGCTTATTCCTTTGAGGCAGAGTCCTTCCCTGAATCTGCAGCTTGTGTTTTCTCACCTAGGCTGGAAGCCAGCAAGGCCAAGTGATCTTGTCTCTGGAACTGGGGTCACAGGCATGTACAGGATGCCTGGTTTGTTACATGCGTGCTGAGATCCGTCACTGTTCATTATGGTTAAACAGTGAACACTATTAACCACTGAGCAATTCCTCCATTTGTTTTAACAAGTATCTATTAAAATGTAATCATTATTTCATAAAATTTACTAGAGCATATACTTAAGTGTGTTTTGTATTTTCATATTTAATTAATCTTCCTTAATAATATATGCAACTGTTCTTTTCACTTACTTAACAGTGTCTAAATATCCTTTCCTGCTCATGGTTATTTCATTTTATTAATTTTTATTACACTTGTTTGTGTATGTATGTGAGTGTGGGCTGTGCAGGTGCCACACTGTATGTGTGTGGGTACTTGTGGGATTCGATTCTCAAATTCTAACATATAGGTCCTAAGGATTGAACTCAGATCATCAAACTTGGCCACAGTCTCCTTTACCCACTGAGCCATCTCACTGGACTGACTTAAAATCTTTCTTCCAACTCTTTAATTTGGTTTTCTGCCAATGGCATTGAATAAGAATGGCCCCCATAGGCTCCCATATTTGAATGCCTAGTCATTAGGGAGTGGTATTACTTGACAGGGATTAGGGGGTGTGGCCTTGATGGAGGAAGTGTGTCACTGGGGTGGGCTTTGAGTTTTCAAATATTCAAGCCAGACCCAGTGTCCCTCTCTTCCTGCTGCCTGCAGATCTGGATGTAGAACTCTCAACTTCTCTAGCACCATGTCTGCCTGTGTGCCACCATGCTCCCCATCATGACAATAATGGTCTAAACCTCTGAAACTCTACGCATGCCCCAATTGAATGCCTTCTTTTATAGGAGTTGCCATGGTAATGGCATCTCTTCACAGAGACAGGACACTGACAAAGACACTGCCCTTTTCTTATTTCATCCTAGCGCTCCTTTATAATATATAATTTATATGTCTGCTAGCAGTAAAGGCCCACACCCATTAACAGAAAATTCCTTCCAGTCAAGAGAATAATCTGAATCTCTTGCCTGGGTGGAGACCTAACATTCCATTTGGGCTGGGCCAATCAACCAGCTAAAGGACCCCTCCAGGAAGGTGGGCTCACCTTAAGCAGCGCTAAAGAAATAGGCAGAATAATTAATCCTCAATGAAATGCTATATTTCCCCCCCACAGTCCCCACCACCAGCACAGCAGCTTACAAGACTGCACCAACTGTGTTGTTTCATATGTCTGCCTGCTTTGAAAAGCATAACTTTTCTTCTATCTCTTTTCTGAGCAAGCTTTCCTTAACACTTTGGATTCCCCCAACATTTTGGCCATTCTTTGTCTTTAAAGTCTCTCTCCCAGCTACATGGCTGCTTGTCCACCATATGTCCTGAAGGGCATGGTCTTCTTTGTTTGTTTTGTTTTTCTTCTTTCTTCCATTCTCCTACAGAAAGCTGCTGAGAGTTATGCATTACCTGCCCTGGGGTTTTTCTCTTAAACTCTAATAAAGTTGCTCTTGAACTTCCATTTTAATTTGTTCTTAAATTCTTTTATTAATGAGACTAAGAACCCCCAAAGGAGATCCCAATTGTGTGTCTTGGATATGAAGTTCAGCATTGGTAGCATGCCCTTGAAGGGCTTTTCTGAGCAGGACATTCCCTGAATGGAAGATGTATGAAGTGAACTTGGAAAGTCTTGCCATTGATGTAGGAGAAAGAATGCACAATGGCAATAGTGAACCACTGTGCCTCATCTATCTAATCTGTCATCCATCCATCTATCCATCCATCTTCTTTTCTTTCTGTATATCTATCTATCCATCTATTCTCTATCCTTTGTCTTCTGCCAATCTAGCTTCTGTCTTTCAAGTCAATCTGTATTCTACACCTTGCCTGCCCTGTGGTTTTTATTTTAAACTCTAATATTGTTTCTATTTATGTACCATCTATCTTCTATCTATACATCTCCCTCTCTTCTATCTTCTATCATTCATGTATCACCTATCATCTTCCTAGTATCTTCTCTATATCTATCTATATATCTATGTTCTAGTTATCTTATTCCTACCTGTCTGTGTTCTACCTATTGGCTTATATGTCTTCTATTTCTAACTTCAATCTAGATATCTTCATGCATTTACCTGTCTTTAACATATCAGTCTATATCTATGTTTTTATCTATTTTGCAGTCATCAGCCACTTATCTATTTTCTGTATACTGTCTTTGTATCTATGTATCTTTCTGTCTGGCATCTAACTATTCACTACCATCTATCTTTTATCTATCCATCTATCCATCCCTACTTATCAGTCTATGCAACTATTTGCCTATCTTTCTATCTTCTATCACCTATCTACTCTTTAGTATCTATCAATCTGTATCCCTATTTACTATTATTTATCTATCATCCATGTATCTGCCTGCCTATCTTCTATATCAACTATCTATCATTTATTCTCTATCTTCCTATTTTTATCTAGCTTTGTCTATCATCTATGTATGAATTCATGTATGTATATACATTGTATCTGCCTTTTATGGTATATCTACTATCTATCATCTTTTACTGTCTATCCATATTTTTTATTACTGTTTATTTATTACTTCAATTTATATCTCCATCACAGTCCCTACCCTCCACCCATCCCAGGCCCACCTTCTCACCCTCCCACCTTCTCCCCCTTCTCCTACCTATCCTACTCCTCCTCCAGTGTGTGGTGCCCTACATATCAGCCCATTTCAGCAGCCATATGAGGGCCAAGAGCTTCCTCTTGCACTGGGGGCCTACATGGCAGCTCCACTAAGGATAAGGGCAAAGTATCCCAATAACAAGTAACAAAGTCTATGTTTCTGTTCCTTTCAGTCTGTTGATTGTAGGATAGTTATCCTGTACTATATGGCTGAAATCCAATTATAAGTGAATAGATGGCATGTGCATCTTTCTGGGTCTCAGCTCACTCAAGATGAGCTTTTCTACTCCCATGCATTTGGCAGTAAATTGCATGATTTTCTTGTTTCTGATGGCTGAATAGTATTCTGTTGTGTAAAACTCGAAAACCTAAGCAAAATGGTCAATTTCTATCAAATCTATCAAGAAATAGATTCCACCTACCAATGTTAAAACAAGATCAGGTTAACAAATTAAAGAGTCCTATAAGCCATAAGAAAATAGAAACAGTCATTAAAAGTCTCCCAACAAAAAAAGCCCAGGACCAGATGGTTTCCGCACAGAATTCTACTAGACCTTCAAAGAAGAGCTAATACCACCAATACTCTTCAAACTCTTCCACAAAATAGAAACAGAAGGAACACTGCCATACTCATTCTTTGAGGCCACAGTCACCCTGATACCTAAACCACACAAAGACCCAACCAAGAAAGAGAATTTCAGACCAATTTCCTTCATGAACATTGACGTGAAAATACTCAATAAAATACTTGCAAACCAAATCCAAGAATACATCAAAAGTATCATACACCATGATCAAGTAGACTTCATCCCAGGAATACAGGGATGGTTCAACATATGAACATCCACCAATGTAATCCACTGTATAAACAGAGTGAAAGAAAAAACCACATGATCATCTCACTAGATGCTGAAAAGGCATTTGACAAAATCAAACACCCCTTCATGCTAAAAGTCCTAGAGAGATCAGGCATACAAGATAATACCTAGAAATAATATCTATCTTTTATTATCCATCTTTTATCAATCTTTATCTATATTCTATCTACAAGCCTATTTATCTATCTTCCTTATTTCTATGTATATGTGTATATATGTGTGATCTATCATCTATCTATCTGAATATCTACATCTTCCTATGACTTATCTACCCATTACACATCTCTTTTCAACCTAACAAGAACTCAGTGAGGTAGGGCACTTTTTACAGATGATTCTGAGACATAGACAATATTTTTGTCCAAAGCCACTGAGCTAGCATGTGGGAAAGACAGGATTTGAACTCATTCATATGACCCTACCTGTAGCCATCATGGTTTAGTATTAGAGGTGAGCTTTGGGCTTTCATCCCAAGTGCATGAGTGGATAATGATATTTATTTGCATAGAAAAAGTTTGGAGACATAAAGGCCTGTTTCTGCCTCAGTGTGTTAGCTATGAGATGTCTGTTAAACTTCCATTTGGAATTGCTGAGCAGGTTAAGGAGCCAGAAAGAGGTGATCATTGGAGAAGAAAATAGAGGGTGGGACGATAAACAGACAAACATTCAGAGAAACTGTGAGTAAGAACATCAGTGGTAATAAAGTCATAGGATTGAGTGAGGTTGGTTCTCCTGCCCCCAGAAAATCATTCCAACTCTAGTATAACATGGTCAGCATTGACATCTGGGATGGCATATCTACAGAGAGGTGACATAACACAAAGAACACAACATACACACCCCTGGGATGATGGAAGCAAACTTCAAACTGCTCTCTGAAGCCCCTAATGCCCAGTGAGATTCCTCTCGCCAGCTCTCACAAGTTGGAAATTCCAAATGTCCCAAGTCAGTTTAAATCAACACAACAAACACTCTCATAGGGCCAAGAAATGTCTCATTAAGTTGAAACTCTTGCAGGCTTCCCAAGGGGGAGAGCACGGCTAACTCACTAAGTGCCCAGCAAGATCTCTTCCCCACAGGGCTGGACTAATTGGCTTTTCATTTCATCTGGGGTAGCCTCTAGAGAGGAAGGAAGGCCCTGTGCTTGTTAGGAGAAGGCAAGTCCAGAATTGCAAAAAGAAACTTTTTTGTCTGGTTAAGCTCATTAGCAAAGAAGCTGATGATGGCTGAGACATCTCCCAGGGGCAGCAAGCCTATCTCTGTGCTGAGGAAATGCATCCTGGAGTTACCAGAGAGGAAAAGACTTTTGGCATAGCCTGCTAGGGCCACCACTTATCCGTGTGTCTGGCTCCTTGGGAACTTAGTCTGTCTTGTGTCAAATGATAGCGCCAGTGACAGTGATGGTTCATATGTACCTCTCTTGGAGTCTTCAGTGCCTTAAACAGTTCCTTGCTTGCGGCGCCCACTCAGCCAAGCCTTGACTGAGTGACTGAAAGGATCTCACTTGGTTGTTTTCTTGGCAGCAGTAGTTCCCAGTCTGAGGTGACTCTGTCCATCAGGGCACCCTTGGCGATGCCAGAGGACATATTTTTGGTTGCCACATTAGATGAGGGGATAGTGAAACTCAATGTGTGGAAGCCAGGGATTCTGCTTACCATCCTACAATGCCCAGGGTGGCCCCTCACTGCAATGAATGCTCAGATCTCCAAATGCCAAGGTTATGAAACATTGGCTTACTGATTCCTAATGGTCCTGCTCTCCTGCTATTTATTTTTTTCCGGTGATAAAACACTCGCACCAACAGCAACTTAGGGAAGGAAAGGATGTATTTCACTTACACTTCCAGGTCACAGCCCCCCACTGATGAGAGTGAGACCAGGAATTCAAGGTAGGAACTGAAAGACAGGACTACCTGCTATTACACGAGGCCTTGCCTCTGGCGAGGGAACCTACTCACAGCCAAGGAAATATAGTAGAAGTCATGGAGGATTGCTACTTGCTGGCTTGCTCATAGACTCACACTTTACTAGCTTTCCAATATAGCCTAGGACTAACTTTCTCTGGAATGGTGCCACCCATAGTGGGCTGAACCCAACTATTCCAATTAATTATCAAGACATTCTCCTCACAGACATACCCATACACCTCTATGATCTGGATAATAGCTCAGCCAAGACTCCTTTCTCAGGTGACTCAAGGCTGTGTCAAGCTAAGACAATAACCTGCTTCTGTCATCTGGAGCTCACAATGCACAAGGAGGAATAAGGGGCCTGGGAAGATGAGTCAGTGGATAAAATGCCTGTTGCACAAGCATAAGGACCTGAGTTTGAATCCTCAACACCTAGGTGAAAGGCACATATAGTGGCTTGTACCTGTAACACTCACCCCTGGGCAGGTGGATCTCCAGGACCTGTGGCCAGCCAGTCTAGTTGAAACAGAGCTCAGGTTCAGTGAGAGACACTATCTCAAAACTAATGGGGAAAATGGTAGTAGAAGGCACAAATGTCAATGTCTGTGGCTACACATGACACCATACACACACGGGTGAGCATACATGAATATGCATGTGTACATATACACATATACAACAAGAAAGAAAGGAGATAGAGACAGAGGGGATTGAGAAGATGAACAAAGGGGCTCAGAGATGACTTGGTCAATAAAATGCTTGCCATGCAAGCATGAAGACCTAAGGTACTTCCCCGGTGCCCTATAAAAAGCTGACCACAGCAGCAAGCACTTTCCAGCTCAGTGTTGGGAAACCAGAGGCAGGAGGATTCCTGTGCATGCTGTCTAGTCAGTCCAGATGACTCAATAACCTCAGGGCTCAGAGGCCTTGTCTCAAAACACTAAGCTGGAAAACAAACGAGGAAGAAAGCCAGGGCCTGGAGAGAGGGCTCAGTGAATAAAAGCATTTACTGCTTTTACAGAGGACCCAAGTTCATCTTCCAGTGCAAACATTGGGTGGCTCATGTCTGCCAGCAACTCCAGTTCCAGGAGATCTGACACTCTCTTCTGGCCTCTGCTGGTACTGCACACATGTATATTCACACACACACACACACACACACACACACACACACACACACTCCAAAATAAAATCATAAAAATAGGTAAAAATAAACTTTTTAAAAAGATACTAAATGTCACCTTCTGGCTGCCAGTAACACATGTTCACGTGCCCCCACACACATGAAATATGTACATATGAAAATAAATAAAAGGGAAAAATAACTTTCCAACAACATGGACAAGCCTGGAGAACATTATCATATATGAAATAAGCAAGACAGCAATAAAAAAAGACAAACCTGTCACAATCTTACCTCTATGTGGGATTTTTTTTTGAAATCTGAGATTTCAAAAAATTAAAGACTATGATACTGATAACAGGCTGGAGTGATGTCTGTAAAAGGGTACAAAATTGCAGTTATAAGATTTTAAAAGTTCTGGGGTTCTAATGCACAGAACATCAGCTAAGTTCATAATATTGTGGTTTTATTTAATATTTACTCAGAGGATAGATCCCAAGTAGACTTATCACAGCCTCATTCCAATAATGGAACAAACCTAGACAAATTGCATTAGGGAAACATCTTAACAATATATTTGAACAGTGTCCCTCAGACTGGTCAACGTCACTCAGACAATATTCTGGAAACCCTCACAGCCCAGAGAAACCTAAGGAAATATGATACCTACCTGTGACAGGGTGTCCTGGCTGAGATGCTGGAGCAGAAGGACATGAGGTGAGATCAAAGAAAATTGCATAATATCAATGTTGTTTATATTACTGATTATATTTAATGTACTGTGCATGGGTGTGATGTCATATGCACTGGGGTTTATCAGAACAGTATATATAGCACCCTATTAATCCTCTGTCAACTTGAAATTCCTCTAAAAATCAGTTTTGGACTCTAGAAAGGAGGATAGTAGAATACAGGTGCTGTGAAGCAAGAAATGGAAAAAACAAAATAGTTACAAAAAAAGGAATGATCAAGAGAGGCTTCCCTGAAAAGATGGCATGTGAACAGAGATTAAGAAAAAAGATTTCACTGCCTCTAGAGGCATTGCAGATGGGAATGCAATGTCACATATGCATCAGTAGGAGGCAGAGAGGAGAGAGGCTATATCTACATTTAGTTTCTGACCTATGAACATCTGAATGAATAGTAACCTTACATTCCTGGGGGAAAAAAAGCAAGCTGGATACCAATACCACGTTGGCACCGTGGAGTAGCCTGAGATGACTACCAGATGAGTACCATGTTGAAAAAAATTGCTAATTAAATTGTTAACCAGAATTTATATTATATTTAATTGATTTGGCAGCTGTTAATCCTTAACCCACCATTATAAATGAGTACACACAGACACCATGTGGATTTTAACAAGCCTTGGCCTGAATTGTGGAATCATAGCCCATCTAAGCCAGCTCATAATTCTATTACCCAAATATGACCCCATATATACATATGTCCCCTTGGACTGCCATTCTCCATGCTATGCAGATGTTCCTGGCCACGTGGAATGATGTTCTTTCATCTACCCTATGGCATGTGTCCTCCTTTTTCCTGCTCCTGGCTAGAATGAATTAATCCTCTGTCTAAAGCACAAGCTTCCTGCTCTAATCTCATGAAGTCCCGCCTTTCTCTGTCTTTGCCCAATCTCAGGCCTCAGCATTTATTTAACCAATCAGAGACAATGTAACAGACAGCAAACAGGACCAGTTAACATTTAGAATGCTTAACACTACCCCATCAGTACCAGGCAAGCAACAGATGGGCTTCCAGGACAGGAAACAAACCAGAAACTAGAAGAACTCTGCCTGGCCCTGGTTGTGGGGATTGTGGGTAAGCCAGCCCTGAGAGAGTGAAAGTGGGAGAGCCAGCTCTGCCTTTGGTCTCCTATGTGGTGGTATTGGCTAGGAAGTGATGCTTTCCCATCCCTTTTGCCCTCACCACCATTGGCCCAGATGGGGTCACAAAAGCAGGAGACCTGTCCCTGCCCCTCACATGCTGCAGCACTCAGGAAAGCAGACCCTGCACCTTGCCTGGTTAGCACACTACAGTTGTTCCTGGATATGGAGGTTGTGGTGAGCCAGCCCTGAGGAAGTGAGTGTGGGAGAGCCAGCCCTGCCTTCTGTCTGCTATGTAGTGGTGTTGGCTAGGGAGAGATGCCCTCCCCTCCCTTTTGCCTTCACCACCATTGGCCGACAGGAGATCTGGCCCAGATGGGGTCAACAAGAGCAGGAGAGCTGTCCCTGACCCTCACATGCTGCAGCGCTCAGGAGAGCAGGCCCTGCACCTTTCCATAGTAGAACTGGCCATGCAAGTGGGAGTTGCAGGTCCAGAACCAGGGCTTTGAGTTGGCCCACCCAAAATCTACCCCATGGATGAACTGCTGGAGTGCAAGAAGAGGTCAGTTCCACAACCCAGGACTGCAGGATCTCCACGACACAGGACAGTTACAGCATATCTGAGAGGAGTCCAGTGAGGTTCCAGTACTGACAAAGTAGCGGAAACCAGGAGCCTCGTAACAGACCAATGAGTCATTATAATGAACATTTGCAAGCAGAATGTGTGGACAAAGGGGAATATTGTGGGACATACTGAGATACACTGCAGCTTCTACAATGAGCTGTTATTTTTTTTATGCTGGGACAGATTGCAAGGGTGGAGTGTGAGGCTAGGGGGTAGGTGGGAGATGAGAGGGATCAGGATGCATGATGTGAAATTCACAAAATAAATATTTTTCAATAGCAGAAGTATGAGGTGTAATAAACCCTTTCCTCCCCAAATTACTTTTGGTCATGTTGTTTATCACAGCAACAAAAAGCTAACTAATATACCCAATGTCAATGAATAAATTGAAAGAGGGATTGAGTATGGTTCCCAACGTCAACCTTGGACAGCCACAGATTCAAACCTCTCTCTCTCTCTCTCTCTCTCTCTCTCTCTCTCTCTCTCACACACACACACACACACACATTGATAAAGAAGAATAAATATGGAAAAATGTGAGTGCTGCAGCCTTTGGGTAGAGCCCAATGGAGAGTGAGAGAGGCTTCCACATCACTCAAAATGTACAAGTGCCCATGTCCACTAGCAAACCACATGACAAAACTAGAGAATCCTAGCGAACTAGTGAGCCTCAGAATGGGCCCAGAACAGTGGAGTGAATGCATAGCAGGCTGAACGGCCTAGAGCTCTCATCTTGAAAGAGCACAAGCAGGAGACAGAGAAAACACTGGGCAATCCTTAAAGCCCCCCATCAGTGGCACATCCCCCTCAACAAAGTCATACTTAATCTTTTCTAGACAATTCCCTCAACAGAAGACCAAGTATTCAAACATATGAGCTTGGGGGCCAGTCTCACTGAAACCACAACACAAAGTTATAGGTGCATGAATACAAATAATATCAACCACTAATCCCATTGATTGAACATTCAGGTGCCTTGGTACCAAATAGTTTCCTTTATTTTCATAAAAACCTTCTGGAGACAGGTTCTCCTAGAACTCCCAGTGCTCAGAAATTGAAGTACAGTGTTGTGCTTTGAGTATGAACCATCTTCTACAGGCTCATGAGTAAACTCCTAAGTCCCCAGATAGTGGCACTTTTGGGGAAGTTCCTGAAATTCCTTTAGAAGGTGATGCTTTCCTGGAGGTAGTAGGTCACTGGATACAGACTCTTCATATTTTGTCCCTAGCCACTTCTGATTTCCTGCTCTCTACAAATAGTGATACACTGTAGAGAGCTGCGATGTGCCGCGCCCTAAAGATGGCGCCAGTTTCCGCTTTCCACCAGCCCGACGGTGAGCGCTCTTGGTGGTAAACAAGTCCATATTTGGTTAAGACCGCTGATCTGGCTTGCTTCCGCATATGTGGGCCTCTAAGATAGCACTACGTGGCTTTACTTGATTGGCTGTTCATTTAGTATTTAGCCTGTGGGTTTGGGTCTGCCCAGATATTCAGAAGACTGTTTTCAAGGGACCTGAATAAACTGCTGGAGAAGAGCTTTTGTGAGTTGCGTCATCCTTGCTGGCCGAGGGGGACGCGACAAGTGGTGGCCCGTACGGGGACCCAGAAAAGACTCAGAACTCCTGCAGTCAGGGGCAGTGCACTGGTAAGTTCCCAGGGTAAATTGGGACAATAAAGTTTCGCAGAAATAGCGAACAAAAGGTAAAGTTTCGCGGAAATAGTGAACAAAAGGTAAAGTTTCACGGAAATAGCGAACAAAAGGGGTAAAGTTTCGCGGAGATTGCGAACAAAGGGTAAAGTTTCGTGGGAAGTTGCGAACCAAAAGTAAATTTTTAATCATGGGATTTTCTGAGTCACATCCAATTTTTCTGGCTCTTCAGGAGCTACTTTTAGCTAGGAATTTGAAACTTAAGAAGTCTACCCTAGAAAGATTTTTGAATGAATGCGACTCTGTGGCTCCATGGTTTGCGGTGTCCGGGAATCTTACGGTATCCTGCTGGGACAAATTAGGCAGGGAGTTAGATTTTGCTTGGGAGCAAGGGACTCTGAAGCATGGAGTAAGACCGATTTGGAAGATGGTGAGAAGTTGTTTAGAAGATCAGAGATGCTGTAACGCAATCAAGGAGGGAGAATCAGCCTTGGAACTGCTGCAAGGGGAAAGATCTGAGCAGGCAGACAGTGAAAAGGGAAGCAAAAAGAAGGTCCCTCTCTATCCCGATCTTAGAGATTTTAGAGATTTTGAGGACTCAGAGGGCACGGATTCTGAAGGGGAGCTACATGCTCTAATAGAAAAGTTAGAGAGGACTGCTATTAGAAAAAGGGAAAAGAAAAAGGTAAAAGAGAAAGACACGTTGGTGGCGGTCGGTGTAAGTAAAGCCGTTGCCACGGGGCCTTCAACTCCCCCTCCATACCCAGAAGCCGTTCAGATAGATCAGCCTGTTCAGTCCCTGAAAGTAGGGAGATCTTTCTGCCCGGGGATGTGGACACAAGTAAGAACAGAATTACAGTTTGCCTATCCGGTATACCAAGATCCACAGGGGAACAGGTACGAGGAACCGCTTGATTTTAAGGTAGTTAAATCCCTTGCAGAGTCGGTTCGTACCTATGGCATTACCGCTTCTTTTACATTGGCTCAAGTAGAAGCATTAAGCAGACATTGTATGACTCCGAGTGATTGGAGTGGCCTGGCCCACGCCTGCTTAAGTCCAGGGCAATATTTAGACTGGAAAGCTTTCTTGATTGAGTATGCCACTGAGCAAGCAGCCATTAATCAGAGAGATGGAAATCCAGCCTGGGATAGAGATATGCTGCTTGGGCAGGGAAGATTTGCCAACCAGCAGATAGGATATCCTATTCAGGTTTATGAGCAAATAAACAAGATAGCTATCAAGGCTTGGAGATCTCTTCCTAATAAAGGGGAGGTGAGTGGGAACTTAACTAAGATTCTACAGGGCCCCATGGAGCCCTTTTCAAACTTTGTGGCACGAACAGGGAAGATTTTTGGTGACCCGGATGCTGCCTTACCACTAATAAAACAGTTGGTCTATGAGCAATGTACCAAAGAGTGTAGAGCCGCTATCACCCCTTACAAGAACAAAGGCCCAGAAGCCTGGATGAAAGTGTGTAGAGAACTTGGAGAGCTGTTAACTAATGCTGGTCTTGCTGCCGCAGTAATACAGTTGGCCAGAAAAGGTGGAGGAAGTTCAGGAGTTTGTTTTAAGTGCAGCAAGATGGGACACTTTAAAAGACAGTGCCCCAGGGGAAGGAGTACAGAAAGTACAGGAAGTGTACAACGCCCCAGGCGGCAGGAGTTATGCCCAAAATGTAAAAAAGGGAAGCATTGGGCTAATGAATGCCGTTCAGTGATAGACATCCATGGTCAGCCTTTAACTCAAGGTTATGGTGGCGCTCGTCCAAAAAACGGACAGCAGGGCCCACGACCTCAGGGCCCACAAATATATGGGGCAGTAGAGAATCAGGACAAAGAACAGAATCAAGAGAGATGGCCAACCCTCCGCCATCCGAGGGACTGTGGAGAGCCACTACAGGCTCAGCAGGATTGGACCTCTGCTCCACCACCAGACTCGTATTAACGCCCCAAATGGGGGTCCAGTTAATTGAAACAGATTTTAAAGGACCCCTTGAACCTGGTACAGTTGGTTTGCTGTTAGGAAGGTCATCATCAGCCTTGAGAGGACTTATTGTCCATCCTGGAGTTATAGATCCAGATTATACAGGAGTGGTTAAGATCATGGTAGCCTCCTCCCATGGTATAACAGCTATCTCTCCTGGAGATAAAATTGCTCAGTTGATCATGTTGCCGAGCTTACATGATCGCTATGCGGCAAAGGATAGAGAGAGGGGAAAAGATGGTTTTGGGTCCACGGGCATGGATCTGACTTTTCTCTCCCTGGATTTGGACCAACGCCCTGTCTTGGAGTTAAAAGTTGATGGTAAAAAGATCCTGGGCCTTTTGGATAGTGGGGCTGATAGGAGTATCATAGCAAAGAAAGACTGGCCTTCAGGTTGGCCCGTACAAGCCTCTTCTCAAACACTTCAAGGCCTGTGTTATGCTAAGACTCCAGACATGAGTGCAAGATTATTAAAATGGCAGGACCAAGAAAACCACTCAGGAGAAATGCAGCCATATGTACTTGAGCTCCCTATCTCCCTTTGGGGAAGAGACCTTTTAAAGGATATGGGATTTAAATTGAGTAATGACTATTCTGATTCAGCCCAACGTATGATGCAAGATATGGGATATGCTCCAGGCTTTGGAATAGGAAAATATTTGCAGGGGTGGAAGAGTCCCATATCTATGCAGCAAAGACAAAAGAGACAGGGCCTGGGTTTTTCCTAGGGGCCACTGAGGAGGGCATTCCCATAACTTGGAAGACGGAGGACCCAATATGGGTTCCTCAGTGGCCACTTTCCTCTGTAAAATTGAATGCGGCCAAAGAGTTGGTGGATGAACAGATGTCTTTAAAGCATATAAGGCCATCTGTATCTCCCTGGAATACACCCATCTTTGTCATTAAAAAGAAATCTGGAAAATGGAGATTATTGCATGACCTGCATGCCATAAATCAACAAATGCAGATCATGGGCCCAGTGCAACGCAGCTTGCCGCTTTTATCATCTTTGCCAGCCTCATGGCCCATTATAGTTATAGATATAAGGGATTGTTTTTTCTCCATCCCTTTGTGTGCCAAAGATAGTGAGAGATTTGCATTTACTGTTCCATCATGTAACCATGAGGAACCTGATCAGCGGTTTGAATGGGTAGTATTATCTCAGGTCATGGCGAACAGCCCCACTATGTGCCAACTGTATGTGGGGGAAGCCATTGCTCCCTTGAGAAAGAATTTTCCAGATTTGAGATGTGTTCATTATATGGATGATATCTTACTGGCAGCTAAGAGTGAACAAATGTTAGATCGGGCCTATGAAGAATTAGTTCAATTATTAAAAAAGAAAAGGTTGTTTATTGCTCCTGATAAGGTTCAAAAGGAAAATGTGGTTGATTATTTAGGAGCAAAGGTTGGACCTGAAAAGATAATACCTCAAAAGATTGAGATAAGAAAAGATAATTTAAAGACTTTAAATGATTTTCAAAGGTTGTTAGGAGATATCAATTGGGTAAGAGGCTATTTAAAGTTACCAAATTATGAAATACGACCCCTATATGATATTTTGAAAGGTGATTCAGCACTTAATTCTCCTAGGCAATTTACAGAAGAAGCAAGAAAAGCTTTATGTAAAGTGGAAGAAAGGTTACAGAGTGCCTTCCTAAAGAGATGGCAGGAAGGACAGCCCATTGCATTGTGCATATTTGCCACCTATGGTCAACCTACAGGATTACTATGGCAGGACGGACCATTATTATGGACCTATTCAAAGATTTCTCCAAAAAAAATCCATAGAACATTATCCCACTGCAGTTGCTGCTTTAGCCTTGAATGGTATCCAACAATGCTTGCAGTCTTTTGGAGTTGCTCCTGCCAGTATAATAGTGCCCTATTCAAGTCATCAAATTAAGATTTTGTGTGGCACTGTAGATGATTGGGCAATATTGCAATGTAGCTTTGAAGGAGTGATTGATAACCATTATCCTAAGCATCCATTGCTATCATTTTTTAAGGAGCACCCAGTGATATTCCCTAAGGTTACTTCAGCAGTACCACTTCAAGGGTCACCAAATGTGTTTACTGATGGCTCAAAGACAGGCTGCGGAGCCTATTTGATAGAAAGACAAGAGCCCGTGTTATGTCAATTTCAACCGGGCTCCCCCCAAATAGTGGAGTTGAAAAGATGTCAATTTGCATTCAATTTGATCTCAGATTCAGTTTATGTGGTCAACGCAGTGAAAGTATTAGAATTAGCAGGTCCTATTAAGAATAGTAGTACTGTATGTGCCTTATTACAAGAGTTACAAGTTTTAATCTGGCAGAGAAAAAGTTGTTTTTATATTCAACATATCAGAGCACATACAGGATTACCTGGACCATTAAGTGAGGGTAATGATAAAGTTGATCAATGGACCAGGATGGAATGCATTTTTTGAAGCTCATTCCTGGACCAAGCCAGACAGTTTCACCAATTATTTCATGTAAATGCAAAAACTCTACAGCAAAAATTCCATTTGTCTAGAGCAGATGCTAGACAAGTAGTTTTGGACTGTCCTCAGTGTGTGATTCATCATCATCCTCCCAGTGTGGGAGTGAACCCTAGAGGGTTGATGCCACTCAAAATCTGACAAATGGACGTTACCCACATTTCAAAGTTTGGAACCTTAAAATATATTCATGTATCTGTGGATACCTGCTCAGGTATCATACATGCTACACCTATGAGTGGAGAAAAGGCTCGCAATGTCATAGGACATTGCTTAGAAGCCTGGGCTGCATGGGGAAAACCACAGCAGCTGAAAACGGACAATGGACCAGCCTATACGGCACAGTCCTTTGTCTCCTTCTGTAACCAGATGGAGGTACAGCTTAATCACGGATTACCATATAATCCTCAAGGACAAGGAATTGTGGAGCGTGCTCATCGCACCTTGAAAGAATGCTTGCAAAAACAAAAAGGGGGAATAGGCCAAGGCTGTACCCCCAAGGAAAGAATGTCTTTAGCCTTATTTACTTTAAACTTTTTCAATTTGGATGCTCAAGGCCGCTCAGCAGCGGACAGACATCAGGATTCCCATGGTTCACCTAAAAGCATAGTGAAGTGGAAGGATATTTTGACAGGCTCTTGGCGGGGGCCTGACCCCGTGCTAACATGGGCGAGAGGGTCTGTTTGTGTTTTTCCTCAGGATCAACAAGACCCAGTGTGGGTGCCTGAACGCCTTGTGAGGAAGATTCGTCATGAAGACCTTCCTAGGGATCCTGGTGATAGTAGCAGTGAGTATGTCAGGAATGACCGAGCCGAGATGGGGGATCCTGTCGATATTCCCAAAGCCGATGCCGGTCAGACATGATGCAACTGTGTTTCCACGCTTATTTAGCAGTAATAGAAGCCTAGGCTTACCCTACCTTCCCTTTGATGATCAGAAAAGCCCTATAGAGGGTCATAGAAATGTCAGCTTGAAGGGTAGTCTGTGCTTTTTGATGAGCTTCAATAGGTCAGATAATACAGAATGTATTAAATTGTCTCAGCAGTCAGCAGATTTTTTACCACAACTGAGATTTGGAGATAGGAGTGGTGGTTTGTTTTCAGGCAACGGTTCTCGTCTTGAAGGATGGTGGCCCACACGAGTCTCTGACCGGGACCCCCCAGACAGCCACGCTGGGCACCTTTTTGTAGAGGATCCACAGGAGAGGAAGGACCTTTTCCCTGGACTGGATGTCAGGAGCGCAGAGCAGTTTGGGTTCAACAAGATTATTTTTCCTTTAGCCCCATGATTAGTAATATAGTGAATAAGTCTTGTACAGGAATGCTTGATATATCTACTAGGGATCCTCAGCAGACTGCCACCAATCCTTTTGATTTGTGGCTTTTGTGTGGGGTAAATGGAAGTTGCATGGACTTGGGACCTGTCATTATGCTTGGGGGAGGAATTTATCAAAGAGGTAATTTTTCCCTAGGGTCCGCTACCAAATTGGATTTTTCTAGCGGTAGTGGCTCTGGTATTTGGAAATCTTTGTTTCATTCTTACCGCAATAAGACCTTTTCAGCTTCGCCAGTATGTCTCTGGCCTCCTTTTCTGTGGATTGTAAGTAATGGGAGTGTATCCTTGGGTAAAGAAAAGTTAGTATGCACTCCGGGCACATGTTTTTATGCCCTATGCTGGAATGCCACAGCCTTTCCTGTGGCTGTGGTAACTAGAATGCCTCGATATGTACCAGTTCCTGTAGAGGCCCCTAATACCATGATGCTATTCAGGCTTAAAAGAGATTTTGGCATCACTGCAGCTATTGTTACTGCCATCACTATTGCTGCTGTGGGAGCTACTGCCTCAGCTATTGCCTTGTCTAGTTCTATACAGACTGCCAATGCCTTGAATAACATCTCAGCCACTGTAGCACAGGCATTGGATACCCAGACCTCTATGAATTCTCATCTCAAAGGAGGCCTTATGATAGTTAATCAACGCATAGATTTAATACAAGAACAGATTGATTCTCTTTGACAATTAGCACAATTGGGGTGTGAGTGGAAAATGCAAGGTTTGTGTGTTACTTCCGTGCAGTATCAAAATTTTACAAAGGCTGCTAATTTGTCTAGACAATTGTCAAAGTTCCTCTTACAGGATTGGTCGGCTGAATTTGAAAGTTTGATGAGAGAGCTGAGAGCGACAATCGTCCACATCAATTCCACTCGGGTGGATCTGAGCCTGGCTACTGGCTTGACTTCCTGGATTCAGACGGCTATGGATCATCTTAAGGAGTGGGCGGGTGTAGGCTCTTTGGCGATACTGATGATACTAGCCTGTCTGGTTTGCCTATGGTGCATCTACAAAATGAGAGCCACACAAAAGCGTAATGCAGCCATGATTATACAAGCCCTTGTCGCCATTGAGGCGGGCCAGTCCCCTCAGGCGTGGCTCGTTGCCGTGAAGCCTTAAATCTTCACTGAGCATAACCCACGCCCCCGAAGAGACTGAGCATAATCCCTGCCCACTGAGGTATTCGTTCCACGGATATTGGGGTCTGGCAAGTCAATGACGGAGTTGACGGGTAAGTCTCAGCCACCTAAGACAGGGCAGTCCCGAGTGGGGAGGCTGACCCAGAGACGGGTAAGAGTTTGAGCACCGCCCTCCTACAGGCTCAGGCCCACCGTGAGATCCCCAGATAGGGGGATTATGAAGCCTTTCCAGGGACTTCTACCAACTTTAGAAAAAATAAAAAAGGTGGAACTGTAGAGAGCTGCGATGTGCCGCGCCCTAAAGATGGTGCCAGTTTCCGCCTTCCACCAGCCCGACGGTGAGCGCTCTCGGTGGTAAACAAGTCCATATTTGGTTAAGACCGCTGATCTGGCTTGCTTCCGCATATGTGGGCCTCTAAGATAGCACTACGTGGCTTTACTTGATTGGCTGTTCATTTAGTATTTAGCCTGTGGGTTTGGGTCTGCCCAGATATTCGGAAGACTGTTTTCAAGGGACCTGAATAAACTGCTGGAGAAGAGCTTTTGTGAGTTGCGTCATCCTTGCTGGTCGAGGGGGACACGACAATACACTAACTTCTTCTTTTCCTATTTTCACCCCTTCTCTCTTCTTCTCTTTTTTTTTCTCTTCTCTCCTCTTATTGGTCTCTAAGACTTCTAGAACTATATTGACTGGGAGTGAAGTGTGGGCACCCTTAACTTGTTCCTGATCTTAGTGGAAATGCTTTGAGTTTTTTTCTAATTGGTATGTGCCAACTACACATTTTTGTATGCTTCCTCCATTACTAGCCTCTTCATGGCTATTTATAAAAAGAGTTACTGGAATTTTTTTCAAAGGTTTTTTTCTGCATCTAAAGAGATAATCATGTGATTTCTGTCCTTGAGTTCACTTATGTGATGGACAACATTTATTGATGGATGACACTTATTGATTTATCTATGTTGAATCACCCTTGAATTCCTAGAATGAATCCAACTTGGTTGTGATAAATAAACTTTCTTTGTATGAGCTTGGATTCAGTTGCCAATCTTCCTATGATCACCACACCTTTTCCCATGTTACACAGTTAATGATTGGCTCCCCAACTCCCCCCAGGAGCAGTGTGAGTAAAGTAACTTGACTATCTTCACATAGATTCTATTTCAATGGGCATCATTTGTTTTTCTTCCAAACGTGTGTGATGGGCAAATTGTCATTTTGATACAACCCAGAATCACCTAGGAAGAGAGTCTCAATGAAAGATTGTTAACATTGGGTTGGCCTGTGGGTATGTCTGTGGGGGTTACAAGTTAATTGGTGTTGGAAGATCCAGCCCACCATGGGTAGCACCATTCCCTAGGCAGAAGGCCCCAAACTGTGTAAGAATGAAGAAATTGACCTGAGCATGAACAAGTAAGCATGCATATATCTATTCTGTCTTCTCGTTTGTGGGTGTGACCAGCTGATTCAAGTTTCTGGTACCTTGACTTCCCAATAAGGATGAACAATAACCCAAATCTATGAGCTAAAATAAACACTTTCTCTTCTCAGTTGATTTTTGTTAGAATATTTTGTCACAGCAACAGAAATAAAACCAGAGCACCACCTTGCCTTTCCAAACAGGAACACTACTACAAACTGACAGAAAGACAAATTCTTCTTCCTCAGAGCTTAATACAACTGTGACTTCTGGGGAACAGCCTTCAGGTGTCCTAACTCAGCCAGGATCCTCCATGTTCCTATCTCTGATCTCTTTATCATGTTACAGAGTTAACGACTGGCATCCCCTCCTCATGAACAAAGCTACTCCAGCTCTCTCCTGTTCATAAATTCTGTATCAATAGGCATTTTTTTGTTTTATTTCTCAATATGTACAATAATTTCTCATTCATTTACATTTTTGTAGTTGGGAAACAGTGCCATAATACACACATCGAAGTCAGAAGACAACATGCAAGAATCAGTTCTCTCCTTGTACTAGATGAATGATTAGGATCTAAATCAGGTTGTCAACTAGTTGGCAAATGCCTTTACCCACTGAGTTATCCCGCTAGTGCAACACATGTATTTTCTATGTGAACATTTACCAGTTCCCTCCTAAGAATCTATTCTCAACTGTTCCTGTCATATTTTTCTCTTCCATCATTGGTCTGTATGGTCTGAGTAGAAAGTTCAGTTTTCAAGCATGAGGATTCTAGGGATGAGGATTGTGACCTCACTGTGACTTCAGCCAATCAGAATAAGAGATTAGCTCAACAATGGAGTGTTACCATGACCTCAGGTTCAACCAATTTAAGTCAAAGATGTTAGTACAGTGGGTCATCTTCAGCCAAACAGCAACATTGATTAATGGGTCAGTGAATGGCCTCAGCCTTGGATATTCAGGATCAGGGAAGTTGGTTCAGGGATAGCAGGTTCTTTACCATTGTCCGACCTCAGTAAATTATCTTTACTATTTGTATTCATTTTGTGTCATTAAAGAAATATTTAAAGTTGACAAAAATTTATATATTCACAGTATACAATTTGATGTTCAGACATTTATAAGCATTGTCAAACAGCTAAATAGAACTATTCAACATATATTTATTTATCATATTTGGAATGATGACACATAAAGTATGTTTCAGTATTTTTTTTACATTTGATTATTTGCTTATAGTATGTGATATGTAGGTGTACACGGTGCATACAAGGAGGTCAGAGAAGAGCCCAGTATAGTCAGTTCACTCATTCTACCATGTAAGTCTATAGGATTGAACACAGGACATCAGACTTGGCAGCAAGTGATTTTACCCACTGATCCATCTCACTGGCCAAGTCTTATTAATTCTTCCTGCCTACCTGAAATTTTCCTTCCTTTGACCCAAATCTCAGTATGATGGTGGTTTCTGCTAGTCTACATATAAGTGAGATGTCACAGTGTTGTCTTTCCGTGTCTGCTATGTTCACTTTACATCATGTCTTGGCTCAAACATGTTGTTGCAGGCATGTATTAGTTACAACTTCAGGGAGGAAAGACATTTTTGGCTCATGGTTTCAGAGATTTTTTTTCACCCAGCATGGCTGGCTCCTTTTGTTTCTGGGCCTGTGGTGAGAAATAACATCATGGCAGTGGGACCATGTGGCAGAGCTTCTTCAACTCATGCCAGACAAGAAGCAGAGACCATTAGGTACCTGTAGTCAGGTCCAACTTTCAAGGGCACAGTTCCCAGTGACCTAGATCATCCAGCTAGACCTCACCTAAAGTTTCCACCACTTCCCAAAATATGTCTATCAGCCAGGGACCAATTCAACTCATGAGCAGGCTGGAGACGTTTCATATTAAACCATATCAGGCTGAATGTTACCTTGTTATACGGACATGCCATTTTCATTATACTTTTATCTATTGGTGGACACAGATGCTTCCCAGCTATAACTGACTAGTGATTCAGTAACACAGGAGTGCAGGCACCTCTTCAACATTCTGATTTCATTGCTTCCCTTATCCTGCATATGGATGTAGTATCCATATAGCATGTGTGTACAGAGGATACATTTACCTGCATATGTGCTTGTGGAGGACAAAGGTTGACTTCAGTTATCTTCTATCACTCTCCACCTTGTTTTTAATTTTTGAATTGATTTATTATTGAGGAGCCAAAGAATGCCATGACTGTTGGGATTCCTTCTTGGATGGAAAGGTATCCTGAGACACAGGAGCCCAGGAACCACTCAGCTCTGGGATGAGATGGTGTCCCAATAGAAGGGTTTCCTGAGCCATGGGAGCCCAGGAACCACACAGCTCTGAGAGGAAGCCTCCTCAGCAGAGGCATTGCAGCTCCCAGGGGAGGGTATCTCCAGCTGAGCTGAGGAGCTCAGGAGTCTCAGCCCCACCCCACTTCTTTGCTTCTTCTCTTCTTCTCTTTACTGCTTCTTGGATTCTTCTAATGTGAGAGTCATGTCAGGCAGCAAATCTCAGAAAAGAGATTTATTGGGAAGCTCCAGGGTATGGAGGGACAAATCCAAGGTTGGCTGCCCCTGCTCCCAAGAAAAGACAGCAGGGGACTTAGCAGACACAGTTTTTATATAGGATTTCTCAGGAGGTGGAGCTTTCCAGGGAAGAGATTTCCAGGGTGAGGATTGGTATGATTTCAAGTCTGAGCCTAGAAGAGTTAAAGGATTGGTGGCTTATCTTGCTCAGGGATTAGTGGGTTTCCCTGCTCAGGCATTGGTGGCCTTTTGTTCAGACTTTTTATCTAAGATTAGCATAATTTGGGAAGGGTCTTATTGAGTGACTGGAGATGATCTTTGTGACAGTTACAGAGGGTGGGAATGATGTTATGACAGTTTGGGAGGTCTAGGGGAGGAGTCTGGATGCTGGAACTTCTCAGGCCGGGGTTGGGGGATGTCCACTTTCCTGCCTTGAGGATTTACAAAGCTTGCAAAGTATACAAAGTTTATAAAGGGAGTCCACATCAGGGAAGCCTTTCCCTGTTAGTTGAGTTGGCATGGATAACCAACAGTGACACATGCATGTGTTGACAAAGGAAAACTTTCAGGACTCAATTCTCTTCCTCGATCATGTGGATTTACTGAATCAAACTCAAGTCATCAGGCTTGACCATAAGTGTCTTTACCCACTTTTTTATCTCCCCAGTAATCTTCTGGTTTTGAGTCAGGGTCTCTCAGCCAACTCAGAGCTTGGTGTTTTGAATAGACTAGCTGGTTAGTGTGGCCCATTATAAGTGTGAACCATCAAGCCTGGCATTTACATGAGTGCTAGAGATCTGAACACAGATCTTCATGTTTGCACAGGAATAATTTTACCTACTAGGCCATATTCTGAACCCCCTGATTTCATAGTGTTTGGAAATGCATCCAGAAGTTGGATTTCTGAACTACATAATAATTCTATTTTTTCCTTATGACTTCTTCATATTTCATTAACTCTTTACAGTATATTTTAATTTCTCCTCCCCCAACTCCTCCAAGATCCACCCCTTTTGTCTACTCATTCAGCTTTGTGTCCTCATTTTTCAACCTATTGAGTCCAATTTGTACTCTTGAATGCATGACCTTCCTATGAAGAACAAACTGAATAAAAATAAATACACATAAGTATATATCCACATGAAAATGTGGGTGTAAATATTTATAGGATCATCATTCTTTAGCATAGCAATTTCCTCTGAGGCTTGTTAAGACCAAGGAAGTGGAACCTGGTGTGGTGACACATGCCTTTAATACTAGCAGGAGACAAAGGCAGGTGAATCTCTGTGGGTTCAAGGCCAGCCTGGACTATTTAGTGAGACCCTGTCTCAAAAAAGCAAGCAAGCAAGCAAACAAACAAAAATCCACACTCCACCTCACCCCCAGGGGGAAAAAACCCAGGAAGTATGAATTACTAACAAAGACTTCAAAAGGGAAGGTCAAAGGGTAAGCAACCCAGCAGGCTCAGGAAGTCCCTGAACCTGATACTGATATAATGACCCTCCCTTCCCAAGGTCATATGAACAATATTGACTTCTGGCAAGAGGGACCAGCCAAACTTCTGATAGAGACACTGTCTGAGTTGTCGAACTGCCTGCAAATCATTTAGTGAGCTCCAAATTATGAACTTTAATGAGCTGTGGTTGGCCTTGTGATATAGCTGGTTTTGAGTAATTTCTGCTCCTGTAAGTAACCCCTTAAATAATTCCAGTAAAACTCATTGGTTCACCATGTTGGGTTTTGATGGTATCCTTACTTTGTTCTGTCCTTGGTTAGCTTTCTTTGGTGAGTAGATGTTTGTTCACATCTCCCCTGAATAATGTCACACAACATACTCAAATCTCCATGAAATGATGAATGAATGAGAATATCATATTCATGCAATAGAAAAATAATTTCTAAATTTCTTCCAAATCATAGTATGATAGTTTGAATGAGAGCAGTTCCCATTGGCTCATATAGTTGAGTGTGTGGTTCTCAGTTGGCAAAACAATTTTGGAAGGATTAGGAGGGATGACCTTACTGGAGAAGTTGTGTCACTTCAGATGGACTTAGAGGTTTCAAAAGTCCATGCCAGGCATTCTCTCTCTCTCTCTCTCTCTCTCTCTCTCTCTCTCTCTCTCTCTCTCT
>CAJQZJ010032290.1:3146464-3156525 GCA_907164525.1 Lophiomys imhausi
TCTCTCTCTCTCTCTCTCTCTCTCTCTCTCTCTCTCTCTCTCTCTCTGTGTGTGTGTGTGTGTGTGTGTGTGTGTCTCTCTCTCTGTCTCTCTCTCTCTGTCTCTCTCTCTGTCTCTCTCTCTCTCTCTCTCTGTGTGTGTGTGTGTGTCTCTCTCTCTGTCTCTCTCTCTGTCTCTCTGTCTCTCTCTCTCTCTCTCTCTCTCTCTCTCTCTCTCTCTCTCTGTCCCCTGCTTGTGAATCAGATGTGAGCTCTCAGCAACTGCTCCAGCACCATGCCTAGCTGCTTGCTGCTATGATTCCCTCCATGTTGATCATATACTAACCCTTAAAGTAGCCTTTGTCATGGTGTCTGGTCACAGCAATAACACAGTAACTAAGACAGTACTGCACCAATGCCTTCATCACTCCTGCTGAAAAGAAATACCTGCTCCTCTACCTCTGAGTTTTTCACTAATGTTTTCACTTTACTTTGGTTTAAGAAGAGAGACCCAGACCCTCAACAGCTAACATTAACCTAAGTGGAGGAAAACTTAAAGCAATCCCTTTAAAATCAAGAATGAGACAGAGCTGTCCGTACTCCCCTCTCCCTTTCAATGTAGTTCTTGACGCACTAGCCAGAGCAATAAGGCAAGAGAAGGGCATTAGAGATTTAAATACAATAAGAAGTCAAATTATCCTATTTGCAGATGACATGATATTATACATGAGATCCCAAACATTCCACCAGGAAATTTCTAGAAACAATTAACAGTTACAACAAAGCAGCAGGACACAGAACCAACTTACAAATATTAGGGTTTGAATTTGATTCACTTGGGGCTGATGTTGATACAACCATTTAAAATAATGAAGCTTTGATTTTTTTTTTTTTTTGCTTTCACCCAGTCATCCTGCCTGCCAGTGATAGAGAGAGAAGAGATGGGCTTCCTGGGGAGCCCCAACCTCACTAATGTGTCCACTCCAGAGAGCATGCATTTCACACAACAGCACCATGTTCCAATGCATCTTTGTGCTCTTTACATGTCCATAGCTACAGTAGGATCTCTCGGAGGAGTGTCCGTCATGATAGCTGACAATGCGATCCAAGGGTGTTCCTTCAGGTCAGAATCTCTGCTACTGGTGGGGATTACTTCCATCACTTTCTCTCTCCAAATACCATTTTGATTTCATTTTTGTGTTTAATTTTTTTTTTGGCGTGTAGACAAATATTTATTTCGATTGCTACATATTCTCTTTTCATTTATTTATTTATTTATGTTGGGGAGGGGTGCGCGTGTGCTATGGTCCAGATGTGGAGGACAGAGGACAGTTTATAAAATGGATTCTCTATTTCTGTCTTGTGGGTTCCAAAGTTCATCAGGTTTGGTGCTAAGTACATTTACCTGCTGAGCCATCACTCCATCCCTTGACTCAACTTTGATGGTAGGTATGGGGCCTTTTTTGTGCATGGACAATTATTATTTTTTTTAATGATGGAGTAAGTGTGACTTTCTGAGGCCCCCAATCATATATCAAACCAGATATCCCACACAAGCTTAGCCCATATTAGACAAGATTTACAATACTTTAAATTTTTATTTATTATTTATTTTCATGTGTATGGGTGATTTGCCAGCATGTATGTCTGTACACCACTTGTGTGTCTGGTGCCCTAGGAGGCCAAAAGAGGGCATTAGATCCTCTGAGACTGGAGTTAGAGACAGTCATGATCGGTCATGTGGGGGCTGGGAATCAAACTTGGGTCATTTGGAAGAGGAACAAGCTTTTAGCCAAGAAACCATTTCTTTAGCATCAAGATTTACTATCTTAAAAAAAAAAAATGTTCAATGAGCAAAATGGTCTCATTATTTTGAATTGTCACCCCCATTCGGGAAGCTCAGAGAGCATTGTAACATGAGAAAACAGAAGGTGTGCCACTTAACTGCTCAAGGTTGGGGACAAACCCCTCTCATGTGACACTCTTCATGGAGTCCCAGCACACTTGTCTACTCAACCTAGACAGAAAGCCCACAACAGACAAAAATAACAGTTCTATCAAAATACAACTTGATGAGCCCATGAGTTTGGGTGAGGTGTTACTTTTGGGAGTATAGGAGACTCTAAACCAACACATGACTGAAAGGCCTACCCCAGCAGAGAGGATGACTACCTAAAACCCACATAACTGAAGCTCTCTTCACAGCCATCTTGACAGGTCTGGTAATCTCTCCTCTGCAGGCAAGCCAGTCAGAGTTTCATCTCCTCGTGATAAATTGTTGCTTCTATAACCTTGAGTGATTCTCTTGACACTCTTAAGTTTTAACTTTCCCAGGCGTGTTTGTTTATTTCCTGCATCTCCAAAGCCTTTCTGTCCCTTCCTGAAAGCAATGTTTCAATTCAGAGTAAACTGATATACAATAACCACCAGCCTCCATTTCAGCATCTACAGAATGGATAAATGGGCTTTATCCATTCAATCATTACATGCCATGGTTATAACACGAGTGAGCCAGACACGCTCATCACTATTCGAGACGTGGGCAGCAGAGCAAAGAACAAAGCCCTCAAAAAGTTTGCTCCAGGAATATCATTTGGGGACACTCAAGTGACAGAGTCTCAATGAAATAAATCCAAAAGATGATTTTGAGTATAATGGGTTTTATTACATATTTACATGTATGCAATATGCACACATATGGGCATGCATGTGTGTGCTATACTTTCTTCAGTCCTCCCACCAACAGGGTGCAATTCTCATTCCTTGTATTAGTTACTTTTCTCTTGCTCCGATAAAAATACCATGACCAAAAACAACTTAGGGAAGAGGCTTTATTTTGACTTAATGGTTCTACAGGGAGAGTCTGTAATGGTGGGGAAGGCATAGCAGCAGGAGACCAGAGCAAGAAGCTGAGAGAGAACATCTTCTATGGCAAACAGGAGGCAGATAGAGTGAACTAGAAGTAGGAAGAAGCTACACACTGCCAACGCCCACCTGAGTGACATACTTCCTCCAGCACCTCCTCAAAACCTCCCAAACCGCACCACCAACTGGGGACCAAGTCTTTAAATATGCAGGCCTATGGGGGACATTTTTTCTTTCAAGCCATTTTGGGGGGATAATAACACTGGTAATTGCAACAATAATTATAATAATGATGACCACCATTCAGTCAGCTCTTACTTCACGACACTAACCCCAAAACAGCTCATTTAATTTGCACAGGAATTCCATAAGGTAGCCTATGAGTTACTTTCCTCATTGCTGTGACAAGAAGCTTGACAGAAGCAGTGTAAGGAAGGGTAGGTTTACTGTGGCTCACAGCTTGAGGATAGAGATCATCACTGCAGGCAAGACAGAGAGAGGTATGAGTATGAGGCATCTGGTTACACTGGACCAGAGAGCAGTGATAGATGAATAGTGATATTTAGCTCACATTTTCCTTACCCTTTTTTTGTTCTTGCTGGGACCCTTGCTCATGGGATAATACCACCCAGTGTCCTCTCTCAGCTAAACCCCTCTGAAAATATCCTTGGAGTATATCTAAGTCCAATCAAATTGATAATCAAGATAACCCATCACAGGTTGGGTCCAACTACATCCCATTTTACAAAGTGTGAGGACCTTTGCCAAACTAGCCCTCTGACACCCAGTCACTCCATTATGCCACTGAATTTTATTTTCCTTAAAACATTATGCTCAGGACACTGAGGAGATGGCTCAGGGAATAAAGTGCCAGCCAGACAAGGTTGAGGGACAGGAGTTTGGGGCCTTGGCACCCACATCGAAGTTGAGTGTGGCAGCCCACTTGCACTCATAGCATTTGGGACATTTGGGGGAGGCAAACGTCATATATGTAGCTATATATAGCAAGCTATATGTAACTAGATTAGTCAGACTAGTGAACTCCAGATCCAGTGAGAGACTCTGCCTCCATAAGTGATGTACAGAGAGACAGAGGAAGGCAAATGTCAATCTATTGCCTCCATGTCTGTGTACAGCATTTCTGTTGGGGGGGGTCCCACAAAGAATAGGTTGGATGTTAAGAAACCTTGGAGCCGTGGAAAGGTGGGGTGTATTGACATATTTCTATCATGGTGGTGTGCTGTGGCAGAATTTTAATTCAGCAAGGGATATAGTCTGATTTATATTTATTATGATTGACTTTTTGTTAATTTTATTATAAAATTCCACAATTACTCATATAAAGCATGTATATATCTGATATATACAGAATATATATCAGAATTCTGTATTGGGTATCTCCAACAGTTGGACACTGTAAGAGGATGTCATCCTCTACAAAACCTACACTTGAATACCACACAATTGAGTTGCAAAAAAAAAAAATCCTCAGAGTTTTTTTTTTTCTTTCATGTGTGGGTGTTTTGCATGCATGTATGAATGCATTCAATGTGCATGCAGTGCCCATGGAGGCCAGAAGAGGGTGTCATATCCCCTGGAACTGTAGTTACAGACAGTTCTGAGCTGCTATGTGGGGACAGGGAATTGAACCTAGGTCCCCTTGAAAAGCAGTTGGTCTCTTAACCACTGAGCCATCTCTTCGGCCTCAACTTTGTAGTTTAAAAAGATGTTGTGCACATGTGTAGATTGTGTAGTGTGTATACATATGCATGTTGATGTGTCTGTGCATTATGTTGTATACATGTGTGTAGAGGCCAGAGATCAACATCCTCTCTCACCAGCTTGTTTTTTGAGGCAGGGTCTCTCACTGAACCCAAAACTCATTGATTGGCTATGTGTCTGGCCAGCAAGCTCCAGAGAGCTGCTTGTCCCCACACCCATATACTACTTCATCTGGCCTTTTGTTTTTTCAATGCTAATTTATTTGTGAGGATCTCATACATGAGTAATGTATTTACATCATTTCTACCCCACACTTCCCTCTCCATCCTCCTCAACTTGGCTTCTTTTCAACTAGCTTTTCCTGGGTGCTGGAGATTGGTTGGAACTGAAGTGCTCATGCCTGCGCAATAGGTGCTTTACCCACTGGGCAATCTACCAGCACCAGACTCTCATAATGTTTTAAGTAGGTTTTGTGGTTTTGTGTGGGTCTCCATTTGTAGCTGTCCTGGGCTGCATGAGGTTCATGGACCACAAGCTGGACACACCTTCATTCACTCTTCTGGATAGACTTAGGGATGCTGTTTGATCTATTGTTACATTCCTAGCTCGTAGCACACTGCAGACACAAAACAAATGCGTCTGCCTGTCAGGGAAACAGTTCCTGATTCTATTCAGCATATATTTATTTAACACCTGACACATGTAGACTGCTTTGAAATGCCCACACTGGCATATTTGAGGCACGTTCCACAAAACCCTAGTTCTACAAAACATGAAAAAATAATTCTTCCTTAACATGAGAATTGAGGCATAGCTGCAAGAGAATATATCCCTTTTATGGGATGGAGAGAGGGCTCAGTGGTTAAGAGCACTGACCTCCAGAGGATGCAAGTTTGAATCCCAGCAACCACATGGCAGCTCACAACCATTTATAACTCCAGCTCCAGGGGATCTGAGGCTCTCTTTTGGCCTCTGTGTATACAGCATATGTGTGGTGCATAGATATATACTCAGGCATAAAAACATACACATAAAATAAATATATTTTAAAAAATTAAAATAATAAGATTTTGTGTTGCACAGGAACTAAATAATATCTATCTGCTAGTGTCCACAAATAATTTTCTGGATGAAGGCCTTGATTCCTTTCTGGATTTATCTGGAGGTAACTTTCCACAGTGGCAGAATTGCAGTAGCTGCAGCAACTACCAAAATATGTATCATCTCATCATATATATATATATGATGAGATCATACATATATATATGATGAGATCATATATACATGATCATATCATATATATATGATGAGATCATATATATACATAAAACTTCTGGGGCAGTTAAGAGCACTGGCTGCTCTTGCAGAGGACCTGAGTTCATTTTCCACCTCATAACTGTTGGTAACTCCAGTTCCAAGGGATTAAGCATCCTCTTCTGGTCTCTGCACGCACTGCACATGCATGGCACACATACCTACATGCAGGCAGGGCACTCACACACATGATATATGAATGAATGAGTAGGGTGGTGGTGGTGGTGCATGCCTTTAATCCCAGCACTTGGGAGAGGCAGAGAAGGGTTGATCTCTGAGCTTGAAGCCAGCATGGTCTACAGAAAGAGTTCCAAGACAGCAAGGGCTACACAGAGAAAGCCTGTATCAAAACACTGAAGTAAGTAAATAAATAGATCTGTTTAAGAAATGTATTATTTGTATTCATTACAAGGTCTTAATCTAAATTTACAATATAGCCAAGATTGGCCTTGAAGTCTCATCCTTCTTCTTCGATTTCCCAGCATTGCAAGTGTGCACCACCATATTTTTAAAGAGATTATTAAACTTCAATCATGTAGCAAATGCCTTTATAAGTCTTTTAAGAAGAGCCTATTAAGGTTGTTCTAAAAAACAGGTTTAATTTTAGAATAAATCAGGTTTAAATTTTGAACCTGACACAGAGTTTATTTTTCAAGCTTTATTGAGGTATCAGAGGACAATACAGATTTAGCATACCTCAGGCATATAACTCTTTAAATTATTTTTAATTTACTCTTTGACAGTTTCACACATATACTCAGTGGATCTTGATCCACCCCCAACTCCACCCCTCCCACATCCCCAGTCACCCATAGAATACCCTTCCTTATTTAATCTCTTTTCCTTTTTTTACCTTTTTAAACTCTGAGTCCACTTAGTGCTCCCTGCTGGGATGCGTATAACTTGAGGACTTGATGTAAGTACACATTATGAAGATGCGTTAATTAACACACGCATCTTCATTTATGCATATGTGTGTACGTGTGTGCCCCACATATGGTGTAGACATGTCTACATGACCCTCTTAGAGCATTTCAAGTATACAGTACTTCATTGTTAACTATAGTGTCAGGCTGTGCAATAAACCCACAGAACACACCTCTGTCTTGAAGTATGAATGACTCCTCATATCTCCTTATTTCCCTCATGCTGTGGACCTGGGAAAGCCTAGTTTCACTTTCTGCTTCTCCGAACTTAATTTTACATTTTCAGTTTTTCACAGTGTGATGACACAGCCCTTGTTTTCCAGTGACTGGAAGGTATCACTTACTATAATGACTTACTATAATGTCTTCCGGGTTTAACACTACCGTTGCAAGGAGTGCGTTTAAACTCCATGCAACTATGCATCTACCCAAGTCCTCTGAGCTCAGTTGTCTGATATGTATAGTTGTGGGCCAGTGAGGTGGTTGGTGCTTGCCCTCAAGTCTGAACGCCTCAGTTAGATCCCCAGAACCAACAAGTGGAAGAAAACTGGCTTCAACAGTTGCCCTCCGCATTCTGTTCTTCCTTTCTCCACTTCCTTTCTGTCCCCTTCCTCTCTTCCTCCTCCTCTTCCTCTCCTCTCTTCCCTTTCTCTGCCTCCTCTACTTTAGACTCCACTTTCTTTCTTTTCATATTTTTTCATCTTTCCTGAGAGCTATCCCATCATATTACTCTGTAAAGAGCTATTTTTAATTAAGTAATTTTTTTGGAAAAATCCTCATTTTTCAATCAATACATAAAGGTCTCTGACAGTGTTTCCTGCCAAGTCAATGAATTATTATAACCCACCCATCCCTTATCAATGTAAATTTCCAATGTCCATTTCAAGTTATTTTTTTGACATTTGATTTTTCCAGTGTCAGATTTCCAATATTGCTATTGGTAACTCCTTACACATCCTTCCATGTGGCCACTTAGCCTCCCATGTGAGCATTTCCCTTGCATGGTGCTGAGATGACAGAAAGGCCCATTCTAACATTTATTTGATTCTATCAACTTTCCCCCCAAGGCAAGCCATGCAGCTGACACACGGGGAGGGGATTTGACCCTCCAGACACCTGCCAGCAGCATTCTCTCTATGGAGGAGGCTTTCCTGATTTGCAGGTGTCGTGGATAGAAGGACGAATAGAAAGACGCTGCCTCCTGTTGGTCTCCACCAGGCACAGAGAGGATGGATAATGAGCATGGCATTTACACCCCTCAGGGAAAATAAACAACTCCAGATCCCTGGTCACAGGTTGATATCCCTGGGACTTGCCTTCAGCCAGCCTTGACTGTGGATGAGCAATGAAGTGAGTCTCCATCTCCAACCGTGGGGTTACTCAAGGATGAGGGACAGTCTTTTTAAGGACTTTCCTGGAGAGGTAAGGAGGCGTGGGTGTCTCCACTTTGCTTGGCAAGTTTGGAAGGTCCCTGGGCTTCTGTTTCTTGCCTTAGTCATCACCTGAGAACTAACTTTACCGAACAGAACTGTGACAGGTGCATGGTGGTGAGGAGCAAGAATCCCTGGTGTGTTTGGGAAGGACCACCACTCCGAGTTTCTCATTTTCCAAACTGAAAAAATCAAGAGCAAAGGTGATCTCAAGGAAAACATTATACTCAATAGTTTTAAAGCAATCCCTCTTTCTCTCCCCATCTCTTTCTGCTTTCTTCCTTCCTTCTTCCATTCTTTCTTCCTCCCCTCTGTTCTTTCCCTTGTTTCTTTCTTCCCACCTTCTTCCCTTCTCAAATCCTCCCTCCATTTCTTTCTGACTCCCTCCATTTTTACCTCCCTTCTTTCTTCTCTTTCTTGTGTCCCTTCACCATCTTTCTTGCTTCCTCTATGCCTCCTCCTTCTCTTAATCATCTTGCAGCACAATCAGCTTTTAAAAGTAAGACAAGCTTGAAGTTTCTCTGCAAATGTCCATTGCATTATTTTTTGGGGGGGAGCAGGAATTGAAACAGGGTCTCGGTATATAAACCAAGTTGTTCTGGAACTCATAGTCCCCCTGCTTCAGCTTCCTGAGGACTGAGACTACAGATGCGCACCATCGTGCCCCACTCTTTATAATATGAAATTTTAAAGACAGCTGAAGACAGCTTCACTGTGTAAAGTAAGGATAAAACAGCGCTAATATAAATTATTGTTCTGTGCTGGGACTGAGCAAAGTATTCTTCTTTTTATTTCACTTATTTATTTGTGTGTGGGATGCCTGTATACTATAGCACATATATAGTATGTGTACATATGTGAAGGTCAGAGGGCAGCTTGAGGGGTCATTTCTCGAATCATGTGGATCCTGGGAATCACACTCAGGTCGTTTAGCTTGGCAGCAAGTACTTTTCTACCCTTTGAGCCGTCTCACACGCTTAGGATTAGATGCATTGGTTCAATTCATCCTCACGGTGGCTCCATGAAACGAGTGGAGGGTTTTGCTCACTTAGTTGGACTAACAACGAAATGAAGGATTCCCCATGTGACCCATGAGATTGAGAATTGACTAGGTACTATCTGCAAGACTTGGGAGGTCAGCAATCGCCCAGCCAGGTTTAGTAACAGGGAAAAATACCCCACGGATGAAACACAAAAGGAACAAAATCTGCTTTGAAATCAATTGCAATTTTACTTTTTAAAGTGGGGTCTAAAGGGCAGGGGAGATGGGTGCCTTAGTAGAGCAAGTGACAGGAACTGTGCTTGTGGGGTGCACAGGCATCCCAACACTGAACTTTATCCTTTCAATATGAAGGCTAGGTCTTCTTAGTCCTGCTCTATCAGTGTGTAAATCTGTGTGGAGATGAGTGAAAGTGTCTCAAGTAATGGTCTTCTAGGTTCCTTTAACAGCAATGACACTCTCGTATAAAGTTGACGTAAAGAGGCTGTTATTGTTGTCGTTTTGTTTTTAATCAAAATCAGCATAAAGACTTGATTTTGGATTCTCAAAATCCCCAGGAGAACCTTCTGTAGCACAGAGGTGAGAAGCAAGGGGAGGTGGAGTCAGACAGATCCTGGGAGCTCACTGGCCGGCCAGCCTAACTGAAAGTGCAAGGCCCAGGTTCAGTGAGAGGCCCTGCCTCAAAAAGTGAGGAGGAGTGAGAGGAAGACACCTAATATTAACCTTTGGTTGCCACATACCCATGTGTGTGTGAACTCTCACATGGCTGTGTGCACATGCACACACACACACACACACACACACACACACACACACACACACACAC
>CAJQZJ010032290.1:3156535-3171181 GCA_907164525.1 Lophiomys imhausi
CACACACACACACACACACACACACACACACACACACACACACACACTCTCTATGTACTAGGAGAAAATGTACCAAATGTTCATTGGAATGAACTGTGGTGATGGAATTCCAGGTAAGCTTCTTATTTTTAACATTTATTTTATTTACATGTGTGTGGTGTGTGTGTGTGTGTGCGTGTGCATGTGCGTGTGTGTGTGTGTGTGTGTGTGTGTGTGTGTGTGTCTGTGTCTGTCTGTATATGCATGTGGGTACCTACAGAAGAGGATTCAGAGCTCCTTGTGTATTACCTTGAAACAGGGTCACTGACCCAGTCCTTTTTGCCTAGGTCAGATAGCAGCAAGCTCTAGGAATCAGCCTGTCTCTGTTCCCTCCCCATTGCTGGGGTCCAGGGCATAAGCGGCCATGGCTGGTTCCTAAGGATTAGACTCAGGTCTTTGTACTTGCATTTAAGCACTTGTACCCCAATGCGGCCATCTCACAGTTTCTTTCACTAGAGAACCCACTTCTAGGTGTGGAGCTGCACAGCCAGGTACCTCATGGACTGAGACTGGCTTAATTTCAGGCCTATGTGGAGAGGCTGGGAACAGCATTTACCACCAAGGTAAGTGTGAGAGGCCAGCACACAGCAGGAATGAAGAGTGAGGATGTGTGGGAAATTATAAAGATGTTCAAAGAAAGGAGGCATGGGGACGGTGGCTGTCTTCAAAAATAAAAAGTGCTTCTGGGTTTCTCCTATTTGCGCCAGGCACTAAAGTAAAAACTATAGGTGGAACTATGAACAAGGCAGTTATTCAACCATCTGCCAAATATTAATTCACCTACAATGAGCCAGGCATTGGGTGAGTGGCTGGGGTACTCATGTAAGTAAGGCAAAGAGATACATGTGCAGCAAATGCTGCTGGGAGAATGTGTGATGATCTACACATAGACCAGGTGTTAGGATGTCACTCTATGACACTCTTCTGCACAACTACCCCCCTCTGAAGAAGGTTCCTCTCTGTCTGCCCAAGCATCAGAAGTTAGGGAACAAGCCTCGCTTTTCCACTTAAAAGCAAGTGGCCAGAGAGCTCCCATGGTGCACCTGGCTCCCCAACACTGTAGTTACAGGCATATGAAGCCGTACTTGTTTCTTCCATGGGTGCTTGGGATTTGAACACAGCTCCCCAGACTCACACAGCAGGCTCTCTTACCCACTACACCTTTGTTCCAATCCCTCTACCTTATTTTCTGAAGCAGGGTTTGCCACTGGATGTGGATCTCTCTGTTTCAGCCAGACTTCTCCCTTTACATTGTATCTACCAGGATCCACACTGGGGTTACAGAGGTAGCACCCTGTCTTATGTGATGAAGATCTAAACCAGGGTCTTCCTGCATGTGCAGCAAGCATTTTACATATTGAGCCATCCCCTCTCAGGCTCAGAAATCCCATGTATTTTACTCTCAAGATAGATTTTTAACAAAACCCACATGAGGGGCAAATTTTGGCAGTATTTAGTGGAGAATAATCTCCTGGGCTGTAAGAAGATGAAGTAGTGTGACCCCTGGTGCCCATAGATGACAGAATGGATACACTTTGTTGAATAGGAGGTAAATTTGATTTAGTATTTGTTCAATTACAACAGCAGTTAGGAAGGGTAAATAATAGGAAGGGTGGTCCCTTGTTTTACTCTGGCCATCAAGCTATGGAATCTCAGAAGGTGTAATCTATGTATCGTTAATATGTGAAGGGACGTGGGAGTGCATGTGCCTTGTAGATGTCAGAAAACAACTTACAAGAGTTGGTTCTCTACTTCCACGATGTGGGTCTTGGGGCTTGAACTTGGGTCTCAAGGTCTTCAAGCTTGGTGGCAAGCTCTTTTCCTCACTGAGCCCTCTTGACAACCTTGAAGGTGAAATTTTAATACATGCCTGGAGACTGAGAATGGTCTAACAATGCCAACATAAGGGGAGAACAGAATTGTGTAAATCCAAAGGCCCTGGGGGAAGGTGTCCAGGGGCTTTTGGGGGAAGAATGTTAGGTGTTGAGGATCATGAGAACCCCTTGAAAGAGTAGAGGAATATGTGTTCGGAGATGTAGCCAAGAGCCAGCACACACATATATCCTTATAAACAGACTTGGAAAGAGTGGTTGGAGAACAGAGGAGAAAGAACAGCACAAAGAGTCTGGGGTGAAACACGTATGCTGGATGGAGAACCCTGGAACGTAGACCAGAGAAATGAAGAGGAGTTAGGTCAGCACGTGAGGTTATTCCATTCATCCTACACTTACTGAGGTGTTTAAGAAAGGCCTTAGGTGTAATGGCATTTACATTTGGATAAGCTTTCCTGTGACTATAGAAGATAGAACCTACAGACTCCAATTCTCACTTCATCTTCTCCTCACTCAGGTCCTCCATAAGGTTCCAACCCGGTCCTTGACGCAGTGCCCTCGAATCCTGGGCTCATGCCACCCTCTTGGGCAGCACCGCCCTGGGCCAATCAGAGCCGCGTACACGAGCTAGAGTTCGTGCTGCTGGGGTTCGCAAACGTGCCCTCGCTGCGCCCAATGCTCGCAGCGCTCTTCCTGGCCACCTTCCTGCTCACGTTGCTAGGCAACACACTCATCGTTATCCTCACCAGCCTGGACCCAGGCCTACGTGCGCCCATGTACTTCTTCCTGCGCCAGCTGGCACTGGTGGAGATCTGCTTCTCGCTGGACGTTGCTCCCCGTCTTCTGGTGACCCTGATGCTGCCTGGACATGGGATGTCCCCCACGAGCTGTGCCATGCAGCTGCTCCTAGTGCTGTCATGTGTCACATCTGAGTGCTTTCTCCTCACAGTCATGGCCTGGGACCGCTTCCTGGCCATTTGCAGGCCACTGCACTATGGTGCCATCATGAACCAACAGCTGTGCCACCTGCTAGCCACCACCTGCTGGCTGGCAGGAATCCCTGTGGCACTGGTCTTCACCATCTGGCTCTTTAACTTCCCTTTCTGTGGGCCACATGGCATTCGACACTTCTTCTGTGACATAGCACCTCTGCTGAGCCTGGTGTGTGCGGACACCAGAGTCTTTGAGGCCAATGTGTTCGTGGCCACAGTCCTCATCATCATGGTTCCCTTCTGTCTCATAGCCACATCCTACGTCATGATTCTGGTTGCTGTCCTTCGGGTGCCATCGGCTTCTGGGCGCCACAAGGCTCTGTCTACCTGTGCCTCCCACCTCGTTGTGGTAATTCTGTTTTACGGCACAACGGGGGTCATCCACTTGCGCCCCAAGGCCAGCTACTCTCCTGAGAGCAAGCAAGTAGTGTCCCTGTCATACACCATGGTGACCCCCATGCTTAACCCCCTCATCTACAGCCTCCGGAACAAGGAGGTCAAGGCTGCCTTTGGGCGCGTGTGCTGTGGACGCCAAGGGTCTAGAGTACCTGAATGAACTCTCTCCTCTGATACTTTTCAGAGTCAAGAAATTGTTGAAGCCCATTTTCTCAGGGTGGTTTAACACCCTGACTTTCTTCTAGGAAACGCATGGCTGCTTCCATTTTCCTACTAAGAGAAGACAGAACACCAAACTTTTCATCTCTGATCATGTTTATTTTAAATAAATTTGGACAAATGAATCCAGGTTAGCCAACTAGAGTGCATTAGCTAGCATCTTCTACAAGAATGCTGTGTAACAACTCATCTTAAAATTTATGATCTTAAAGCCTGTAACTTATTCTCATTTACTTTCAATAAACTGAATGTTAGGTAATCTAGGCTAGACCCACCTGGGTGGTATTTTTGACATGGCCTAATTTTGCTCATGTAAATGGATGTTGATCAATGTTGCAATGGCTTAGCTGAAGAAGATTTGATCCATATACTTCTCTTGAGACCAAAGAGCTGGTTCAGGCATGGCTTTTCATTGTAGTAGCTGAAGCATAAGAGCAGGAGGGATTGTCAAGACCTTAGCCACATGACACACTAGTATTTGGATTAGATGATCTAAACCCTGTGGGAAGGTTTAAAGTCAAAATACAGTTGACACTCTCAACCTTTATGTGAAGCAGGCTGGAGTTATATGAAACTCGACCTTCATGGAGTGATTATTGAGAAACTGGAGACATTAATAAATCTACATCAAAAAGTCATATCTCAAGATTTCATTTTCAGATTTTTTTTCCCTTCTCTGTTGTCTTTGTTTGGGTTTTATTGCTGGGAAGAGACACCATGACCATGGCAACTCTTACAAAGGAAAATATTTAATTGGGGCTGGCTTACAGTTTCAGAGGTTTAGACCATTATCATTGTAGTGGGAAGCATGGCAGTGTGCAGGTAGACAAGGTGCTGAAGAAGGAGCTGAGAGTTCTACATCTTGATCCACAGGCAGCAGATGGAGACTGTGTATCTTTTTATGCTTGTGTCACACTGGATGTAACTTGACCATAGAAGACTTGAAAGCTGGCCCCCACAATGACACACTTCCTCCAACAAGGCCACACATGCTCCACCAAGGCCATACCACCTAATAGTGCCACTCACTATGGGCCAAGCATTCAAACACATGAGTCTATGGGGGCCATAGCTATTCAAACTACATCTATTGTCTTAGTTGGGGTTTCTATTGCTGTGATAAAACACCATAGCCAAAAGCAACTTGGGGAGGAAAAGATTTATTTCATTTTGAAACTCTTAGGTTACAGTCTATCACTGAGAAATCAGGGCAGGAACTCAAGAAAGGAACCTGGAGGCAGGAACTGAAGCAGAGGCTGTAGAGGTGTACTGGCTCATACCACTCATGGCCTGCTCAGCTACTTACTTATACAACACAGGGCCACCATCTTAGGGTATGCAACACCTACAGTGTACTAGGTCCTCCCATATCAATCACTTATCAAGAAAATGTTCCACACACTTACCTATAGGACAATCTCATGGAGGCATTTTCTTAACTGAGATGACCTCTTCCAAAATGACTCTAGTTTGTCTCAAGTAGACATAAAACTAGCAAACATTTCTGTAGACTTGTAGGAGTTGTATATGTTACTATTTTGGCTTTAGCAGAGAGGGCTCAACAGTTGAGAGCACTTGTTTCTCTTCTGAAGTACCAAAGTTCCATTCCCAGCATCCATGTTATGTACCACCTGTACCTGCAAGTCCAGAGAATCCACTACCTTCTTCTGGCCAAGGTGAGCATTGCACACATGCACATTCCATTACATAAATGTATGCACACATGCATAAACAAAAATAAAAATAAACATTAACAAAAAAACCCAGGAGTCTGTGCTTGATAATAGCCAACAAAAGAAAAACAAAACTAGTTGAAAGATAGAAATGAGGTCCTAGTGACTGAAGAATTTCTGCATCCAATCATACCTGAATTTTGGTCTATCCATGGAAATTCCTTCTGTGAACAAATAAATTTGCTTCCAATTAAGCCTGTTTGGGTTGAGTTTTCTATCTCTTGGCATGATTCCTGATTTTAGCTCTAGCTCAGTACTTGAGAGGTAACAATATCGATGATGATAATGGTGGGGGTGATGATGGTAGTGATGGTGATGATAGTGATGACAATGGTGATTATGGTAATGGTGGCAACATAATTGTGTCACTGTGTAGCAAATTGAAGTATTTTGTTCTGGGAAATTGAATAATCTTAGTTAAAACAGCTCTGGGCAAGTGGGGCAAGATGGCCACAATAAGCTCAGACACATTCTGATCATCAGGAAAACTGACTGGACCACCTGCTGAATGGCATTGGGCATGCCCAGCAAATCCAGGGACAATAAAGAACTCTGTACTAGAAATATAGACAATGGAAGAACAGAGATGCCAGACACGGGACACAGAGTGCTTTCAGCCGGGAAACACTTCACTCCCCACCACAGAGGAAGAGCCCACAAGATAGGATTTTTTTCAGGAAGCCATCTGGCAGTTTCGACCTCAAAACAGAGGCCCCCCTCAATTTCCTGTGTCCGCAGCTTCTATGTAGGCATTCTGACACCCAGGAGAAGACCAGCAGAGCCACTACAGTAAGACTGAGGGAAAATCTCCCTGGGATTTGCAGCATGGCAGCATCTGGATGACCAGTAACTGGGAGATCAATCAATCGAGCTGGCAGGCACTGAGCTTCCCTGAGCCCAAGCATGCTGTGGACAGAATATAGACTACATATTGGAACTCCCTGGACCCCCCCCCCTCACCTCAGCTGGACTCTCTACTGTGCACTCAGGGTACAGCATCTACATCTCAGTCCAGAGCAATAAAGCATCTCTGGATGATTGTGGGCAGCCAGAGAAACTGGAATGCACCACTTCACAGAGCTTCAGTCTGAGAGGCACAGGAGGGCTCTGAGACTCACCTGATTCCACATCAGAACTCCCTGCTGGCACCTGCCCTCAGCTGAATACCCAGGCTACAACACAGAGAGTTCTGACCCTTGAGCAGTGAAACAACCCCGGACCATTGCTCACTGTCTGGGTGATGTGAGCTATACCAGATCACAGTGCTTCTGGCTATAAGAAGCAGCTTACAAAGAGCAGCTGAGAGGAGCATGATCACGGTCCTGATGCCTGCAGCTCTAGCCTACAGACTGTGGCCTGCCAACCCCCATCTACATCACTAAGTAGACCACCTGGATCTCAGATACCTGCAAGTAGGAATAACACATCCCATCACAACCTCCCACCTGAGTTCCCAATTGAGACACAACAGAAAGGGGTGAGCTCTGGGAGGCACACTAAGAACCAGCCCCCAACACAAGGCCCCATCCAGCCTGTGGAGAGCTACAGATCACCAAGAATAAGCAGCATCTACTCTAAAGCTCCCTCCTTGGCACCAAGTCCAGAAGGCAACAGGAACAAACAGCTAAGAACAACCAGATGGCTAAAGGTCAGCAAAAGAACAGATCTGACAAAAGTCAGGGAAATATGACTCCAACAAAATTCAGCAATGCCAATGCAGTAAGCCTGGACCATTCCATCACAGATGAAACACGTGAAAATTATGACAAATCTATACTTTGGAAAATGATAGATGCCTTACAAGAAGAAAATAAATCTGTGAAAGAATTTAAAGAATCAACAATGTTACAAATGAAAGCAATGGAGAATTCCATTAGAAACCTCCAAGCTAACTCAGTCAAACATGAATGGGAAAAAGACAAGACTATGAAAGATTTGAAAGATTTGCAGTAAAGACAACCAAATTGGAGCAGGAAATGGATAAAACAGTTCAAGACTTGAAATTGGAAATGGAAACAATAAAGAAAACACAGACAGATATAATCCTGGAGGTGGAAAACCAAGGAAAGAGAACAGGAACTACAGACATGAGTATCACAAACAGGATAGAAGAGATAGGAGACAGAATCTCAGGTGTGGAAGATTCAATTGAAGAAATCAGTACAACAACCAAAGAGAATGAGAAATCTAAAACAGTTCTCACCCACAGCATCCAAGAGAGCAAGGACTTAATGAAAAGACAGAACCTAATAATTACAGGCATAGAGGAAAGAGAAGACTCCCGACTCCAAGGTCCAAGAAATATCTTCAATGAAATCATAGAAGAAAACTTCTCAAACCTAAATAAAGAGATGCCAGTAAAATTCCAAGAGACATACAGAACACCAAATAGATTAGACCAGAAGAGAAATTCCTCTCATCACATAATAATTGAAACTCCTAATGTACAGAACAAAGAAAGAATATTAAAAGCTGTAAGATAAAAGATTGAGTAATGTATAATGGGAGACCCATCAGAATTACACTTGACTTTTCCTCTAAAACCTTAAAAGCCAGAAAGGCCTGGGAAGATTGCTACAAGCCCTGAGAGAACATGGGTGCCCAGCCAGACTACTATACCCAGCAAAACTTTCTATCAACATAGATGGAGAAAACAAGATATTCCATGACAAAACCAAGTTTAAACAGTATATATCCACAAATCCAGCTCTACAGAATATCCTAGAAGGAAAATTCCAACCCAGAGAAGTTAACTACACCCAAGAAAACAAAGGAAGTAAAAAACTCTCCTGCAGCTAAACCAAAAGTAGCACACAACCACCACCCACATCAAAATAGCAGGAAATAACAACCTATGGTCATTAATATCCCTCAACATCAATGAATTTAACTACCCAATAAAAAGACATGGGCTTAAAGAATGGATCAGTAAACAAGACCCATCATTTTACTGCTTACAAGAAACACATCTCACTAACAAAGATAGACTCTACCTCAGAGTAAAGGGCTAGGAAAAGGTTTTCTAAGCAAACAGACCCAGGAAGAAAGCTAGAGTAGCCATCCTAATGTGCAATAAAATAGACTTTCAACTAAAAATTAATCAAAAAGGATAGGGAACAGCACTAGATACTTGTTAAAGGAAAAATTCATCAAGGTGACATCTCAACATTGAATACATATGCCCCAAATACATGGCATCCACATTTGTAAAAGAAACTCTTCTAAAGCTTAAACCACACATCGATCCCCACACATTAACAGTAGGAGACTTCAACACCCCACTCACACCAATGGACAGGTCATTGAGACAGAAACCAAACAGAAAAATAATGAGACTAGCAGAGGTCATTAGTCAAATGGACTTAACAGATATCTACAGAATGTTTCACCCAAAAACAAAACAATGCACCTTTTTTCCAGCACCTCATGGAGACTTCTCCAAAATTGACTATGTAGTCAGACACAAAGCAAGCCTCGACAGATACAAGAAAATTGAAATAACACCTTTTTCTTATCAGACCACCATGGTTTAAAGCTGAACTTCAACAACAACAGAAATAACAAAAAGCCTACACATTCATGGAAACGGAACAATCTTTCCTCAGTGACCACTGAGTTGGAGAGCAAATAAAGAAGGAAATCAAAGATTTCCTAAAAATCCAATGAAAACGAAGGCACAATATACCCAAACCTATGGGACACAATGAAAGCAGTGCTATGAGGAAAGTTCATAGCACTAAGTGCCTTCAAAAAGAAAATTGTGACAGCTCATATTAGCAGCTTAACAGTAGAACTAGAAAGGCTAGGAAAAAAAATTAAACACCCCCAAGAGGAGCAGAAGGAAGGAAATCATCAAACTCAGGGCTGATATCAACAACCTAGAAAGAAAACGAACAATACAAAGAATCAACAAAACCAAGAGTTGGTTCTTTGAGAAAGTGAACAAAATAGACAAACTCTTAGTCAAACTGACTAAAAGGCAGAGGGAAAAACCCAAATCAACAAAATCAGAAATGAAAAGGGAGAAATAACAACAGACATTGAGGAAATCCAGAGAATCTTTAGGTCTTACTTCAAAAAAATCTGTACTCCACAAAATTTGAAAACCTAAGCAAAGTGGCCAATTTCCTTGATAGATTCCACCTACCAATGTTAAATGAAGATCATGTTAACAAATTAAACAGTCCTATAATCCCTAAGGAAATAGAAACAGTCATTAAAAGTCCCCCAACAAAAAAAAAAACAAACAAAAACAAAAACAAAAACAAAACCCAGGGCCAGATGGGTTCAGCAAAGAATTCTACCAGACCGTCAAAGAAGAGCTAATACCAATACTCTTCAAACTTTTCCCCAAAATAGAATCAGAAGGAACATTGACAAACTCATTCTATGACGCCACAGTCACCCTGATACCTAAACCACACAAAGACCCAACAAAGAAAGAGAACTTCGGACCCATTTCCCTCAGGAACATAGATGCAAAAATACTCAATAAAATACTGCAAATTGAATCCAAGAACATATCAAAAGTATCATACACCATGGTCAAGTAGGCTTCATCCCAGGAATGCAGGAGTGGTTCAACATACGAAAGTCCATCAACGTAATCCACCATATAAACAAGCTGAAAGAAAAAAAACCACATGATCATTTCGCTAGATGCTGAAAAAGCATTTGACAAAATCCAATACCCTTCATGCTAAAAGAGAGCTGGCATACAAGGACTATACCTAGAAATAATAAAGGCAGTATACAGCAAGCCAGTATCTAAAATCAAATTAAATGGAGAGAAACTTAAAGCATTTTCTCTAATCTCAGGAACACAGCAAGGATGTCCACTCTGCCCATATCTCTTCAACATAGTACTTGAAGGTCTAGCTAGAGCAATAAGACAACTAAAGGATATTAAGGGGATACAAATTGAAAAGGAAGAATTCAACGTATCCCTATTCACAGATGATATGATAGTATACCAGAGTGACCCCAAAAATTCCACCAGAGAACTATTACAATTGATAAACACCTTCATCAAGGTGGCTGAATACAAAATTAATTCAAAAAATCAGAAGCCCTTCTTTATATAAAAGATAAATGGGCTAAGAAAGAAATTAGGGAAACAACACCCTTCACAATAGCCATCAACAATATAAAATACCTGGGGGTAACTCTAACCAAGCAAATGAAAGACCTGCATGACAAGAACTTCAAGTCCTTGAAGAAAGAAATTGAAGAGGTCATCAGAAGATGAAAAGATCTCCCATGCTCATGGACAAGTAGGATCAACAAAATAAAAATGGCCATTCTACCAAAAGCAACATACAGATTCAATGCAATTCCTATCATAATACCAACACAGTTCTTTACAGACCTTGAAAGAACAATTCTCAACTTCATATGGAATAGCAAGAAACCCATAATAGATAAATCAATCCTGTACAAAAAAAAAAAAAACCCAAAAAACAAAAACATCAGGAGGTATCACCATCCCATATTTCAAGCTGTACTACAGAGCAATAGCAATAAAAACACCATGGTACTGGTATAGAAACAGACCAGTGGATCAATGGTATCGAATTGAAGACCCAGAAATGAACACACACACCTATGGTCACTTAATTTTTGACAAAGAAGCCAAAACTATACAATGGAAAAAGGACATCATCTTCAACAAGTAGTGCTGGACTAGCTGGATGTCAAAATGTAAAAGAATGCAAATAGACCTATACTTAATACCTTACACAAAACTTAAATCCAAGTGGATCAAAGACCTTAACATAAAGCGCAACACACTAAATCAAATAGAAGAGAAAGCGGGGAAAACCCTCGTAATCATTGGCGCTGGTGACAACTTCCTGAACAGAACACCAACAGCTCAGGCTCTAAGACCAACAATCAATAAGTGGGACCTCATGAAACTGAAAAGCTTCTATAAGCCAAAGGACACTGTCGTTCGAACAAAACGGCAGCCTACAGATTGGGAAAAGATATTTACCAACCTCCACATCCGCTTTAGGGCTAATATCCATAATTTTTTTTTAAAGAACTCAAGAAATTAAACAACAAGAAACCAAATAATCCAATCAAAAAATGGGGAACAGAGCTAAACAGAGAATTCACAAAGGAGGAATCCCTAATGGCTGAGAGACACTTGAAGAAATGCTCAGCATCCTTAATCATCAGAGAAATGCAACTCAAGACGACTCTGAGATTCCATCTCACACCTGTCAGAATGGCTAAGATCAAAAACTCAAATGACAGCACATGCTGGTGAGGCTGTGGAGAAAGGGGAACACTCCTCTATTGATGGTGGGAAGGCAAACTTGTTCAACCACTAATGAAAATCAGTCTGGTGATATCTTAGAAAACTTGGAGTAGCTCTACCTCAAGACCCAGCCATACCACTTCTGGTAATACATCCAAATGATTCCTCACCAAACTACAAGGACATCTCCTCATCTATGTTCATAGCAGCTTTATTTGTAATAGCTAGAAACTGGAAACAACCCAGATGTCCCTCAACTGAAGAATGGATTAAAAAAAAAAAAACTCTGGTATATTTATGCAATGGAATACTACTCGGCTATCAAAAATAAGGAAATCATGCAATTTTCAGTCATATGGATGGAACTAGAAAAGCTCATCCTGAGTGAGCTAACCCAGACTCAGAAAGATGTGCATGGCATCTTTAACTTATAATTGGATTTTAACCTTGTAGTACAGGATAACTATCCTACAACCAACACACCAAAAGGAACAGGAACATAGTCCTTGTCACCTGTTAGTGGGACACTTTGCCCTAATGGAGTTTCCATACAGGCCCCCAGTGCAAGAGGAAGCTCTTAGCCCTCATATGACTCTTGAACTGAGGGGGGCTGATATGTAGGGGCACCCCACCCCAGAGGAGTAGGATAGGTGTGAGTGGGGAGAGAGGGTGGGACCAGGGTAGGTGGAGAGAGGGGATTGTGATGGATATGTAACTTGAAGTAATAAATAAACCTTAAAATAATAACAACAACGACAATAAATTAGTACTACAACATTAAAAAAAAAAACAACTCTGGGCTGCGCTGAAATAAAGATGCTGATACATATGGCACAAGCATCACAGCACCATGATAATAATCCGGTACATACTGACTTTTAACATCGTCACCACCATCACCACCACTATGTGTACTTTATACTGACTGCCTCTTTATGCCGCTACAGTAACCCTGTGTGTGGGGCACCATAGTAGTCCCAGCCTACTCCTTCCTGTTCACAGAGAGGAAAATGAACCCTGAAGACGCAGAGGTGGTTCATGCTGTTTGGAAGATTGTGGTTCATCCTAAACGCTTGTAATAGTTGTTTTTCTATCGCTGCGATGAAGCACCATGATCAAGGCCACTTACTGAAGAAAAAAAGTACTATTTATGCTAATGGTTTCAGAGGGCTAAGAGTCCGTGATGACGGAGTAGAGCTGGAAGCTAATCGCTGATACCGAAAACCACAAACAGAAAACAAGAGAGTGTGAGCTGGGAATGTCACCTCAAAGCCCACCCCCAATGTCACACCTCCTCCAGCGAGTCCACACCTCCTAAAATTCCCCAAACAGGGTCACCCACTGGAGACCAAGTATTCAAATGCCCAAGACTATGGGAGGCATTTGTAATTCATACCAGCATATTACTACAGTTTTTAAAATAACTGTTTAATCTTATGTCTCTCAGTACAAAACATAGCTACTCCCTCAGAAGAACCCTGAGAGTGATTACTACACCAACCAATACTTCTAACATTGTGATGGAAATCAACTAGTAATTATTGAGAATCTACCCAGCATTCAGTTTTCACACCAACATGCTAAGTGTTTCTGCTAACTTAACTTTTTTAAATGTCTATACTTAATACCTTCATAATGGTAATAATAAAAATGATTCTACTGGAATATAATTTAATTTACACTGAGCTTAGTGACATCTACATTCAGTACTTTTGTTTTCTCAATGATCCTGAGAGAAAAGCAAGGTCATAGAAGTTTACTTTAGTAGTTTAAAATCAGTTTAATTTGTCAAAGTGTACAGCTTCTCACACATAGGCCAAAAGCTTAGTTTCAATTCTGTTGAGATCAACTCTTTGTAATATTCCTCTGTCCTCATTCAGAAGGTGAGCATCTCTGGACACACCATGTGGCTTGGTCAGAAAAAGAAGGAAGATCTGTTGGATAGAGACATAAAGAGTTAATAATCAGTTTTCAAATATTGTGATCTTCAGTTTAACTTTTAAAGGATGGATCCTATTTCATCCCAAGAAAAACTAATCTGTTGTAGCATGAATATATTTGTGGAGGTCAGGAGTCCATACACTTTTTGTCAGCACTGTGTATATAATTAAGGATAAAGTGTGTGGAAGGCTTTGCACTAGCCTTCTAGGTTGCATATAAAAACAGAAGGTGATTTCCCCCGCCCATGGCTTAGTGAATATCATGGAAGAAGCAGTGAATAGAATGTAAAAGCTTAAGGATGGGTAGGAGGGTAATAAAATCCTGTCTTCTGGACATGACATGACTTTTGCACATATGAGCTCATTGCAGCTGCGGTTACCTGCACAAGGTCAGGCTAGCATGATTAATTCACATTTCACCAGACAGCACAAATTAGTCCCCATGCATCTTAAAAGGAAGGGGAGAGGAAGCAAAGGCGGGAGGGGAACATGTCTGGGAGAAGTAAAAGGGAGAAATTGAGGTGTATGTGAGCAAGAAACATTGTATATACTTACAGGATTGTCAAAGAGTAAAAAAAGATTTTAAAATAAATTAAAAGTAGTGAAATGGGATGAGTAAATAGAAAATTTTTCTATTACTATACTTGTGGATTTTTTTTCTTGGTTACTGTAAATGTGTAGTTTTTGTCTTTTGAAGAAAGTAGTTAACTATAAATAATTTTCAGACCCTCAGTATGTGAAAATATTGGGGGGAGGGCAGGAGGAGTTGGAAGGGAGAAACTGCTTTGGCTATGATCAAAACACATTGAATATGTATGTAGAATTTCACAGAATACATAAAAATACATTTTTGAAAGAAAAAAAGTTTTCCAGTTGGTGGTGGCACATCCTTTTAATATCAGCACTCAGGAAGCAGGGCCAGGCTCTCTGTGAGTTTGAGGCCAGCATGGTTTACAGAGTGAGTTCCAGAGTAGCAAAGACTACTCAGAGAAACCCTGTATCAAAATTATTTTTAAAAAGAAAGAAGGAAGGAAGGAAGGAAGGAAGGAAGGAAGGAAGGAAGGAAGGAAGGAAGGAAGGAAAGAAAGAAAGAAAGAAAGAAAAGAAAAGAAAGGAAGAAAGAAAGAAAGAAAAATTGTTTCAGTTAGAGTTTGATGAGATTTCTAGGGCATTGATTTTTTTAAGTTGTGTGTGTGTGTGTGTGTGTGTGTGTGTGTGTGTGTGTGTGTGTGT
>CAJQZJ010032290.1:3172005-3194546 GCA_907164525.1 Lophiomys imhausi
TGTGTGTGTGTGTGTGTGTGTGTGTGTGTGTGTGTGTGTGTGTGTGTCTACACCTCCTTTCAAGGCAGATCAAAAGGTTTCATTCTGTGGCATCCCCTTGTCTAAGCAGAAGCTGAATCTATGTAAGTATCAGTCTCCTTCACAATCAGAATCACCAAAAAAGGATCAGCACCTCTCTATCATCAACCGTCAGGTATGAAAACCCAGTGCTATTCTTTGTGGGTGAAATTAAAGTACAATGAAACAAATCCTTTTCTTTTCTAGAGTACCCAATGTATCTGGTCCATATTCCAGATTTTGAACACTTTAGAGATACCAAATGACTTAATCCTCAGGAATAGTAGTTTCATCTCAATATATAGATAGATATGTGACACACACATACATGAACAATAAATGATGGATGCATTGATAGATATATAATAGATAGATGATAGATGTATAGATAATTGATATGAGATACATATATACATAGGTTATAGAAGATGGGTGTGTGGATAGCTATGAGATAGACAGATGATAGGGAGATAGATGATAGACAGATGATACACTAGATTAGATAAATTATGGGATATATAGATAATAGATAAAGTATAGGATAGATGGATGAAAGGTAAGATAGATGTTTAATAGATAAGATGGAGAGATAATAAATGATAGATAGAAGATGTTGATGAAGGACATAGAAGATAGACAGACAGACAGACAGGCAGACAGAATAGGATAGGATACGATAGAACAGAATAGATTGGTGGGTGGGTGAGTGGGAAGACGGACAGACAGATAGATAGATCTGACATAGATGGATCAAGATGCTTTTGCATATTAGAATTGTTGTGTTCTACCATCCCAAAGAATTCACTCATATAACATAGATGACCTCAAGAACATACATAAAGTACTAAGTAGACTAAGAAGCTTTCCCAGAGACACACTGTTTCAAAATTTTCAAACACCTTTACCTAAAACTCCTGTTCTTTCATGCCTCTGTATGTTCGCACCTCAAGGTCTTCTTTCTATACATCAAGTCCTCCTTTGACAAGTGTTTGTGGAATTAAAGACCATCTTAGATAAGAGTCTACCTTCTCTTGAGGTATGTCCTCAGTTTTGTCTATAATAATTGAAGGGATGCAAGAAGGACCTGTTCATACGCAGGGTTAAAATTAGGTCTCAATTCTTATTACTTTGTATATAACTTGATGATGAAATATTTCTCCATGTCTCCAATTCTAATTTCTAAAAATTTTCTGATTCACCGGAATTAGAAAAAAAGTAGTAGCTTTAAATCTTGCCTTAACAATGTTCTTTATGGTCCCTGATCCTAAGACTCAAGAGGACCTATCTCAAAACCCTTTTCATTTCTGAAATCCTTGTACAAAGAATGTCTTTACTGGTTGATTTTACCACATAGCCCATGGGTTATTTGTGACTCTTGGACCCAATTGTTAGTAATCTTATTTCATTGCTCCATTTTTTAAAGCAGCTATTGACTTAACTCAAGGGTATAGTAAACATTTTTGAGTCAAGGTATTCTCTGACTATTCTATCTCTGGGCTTCAGGGCCCTGGTACCGCCATTTGTGTGTGTACATATGAGTTTTTTCAAATGCATTTCTATTTGACGTCTTGCCACATTTGAAGGAATAAATTATGGATGGTATCAAAGAAAAGAATAAAAGATCTGTGGTACAGTTACACAATGGAATGCTACTCAGCCATCAGAAACAAGGAAATGGTGCAATTTGCAACCAAACAGATGGAACTAGAAAGGCTTATCCTGAGTGAGCTAACCCAGACCCAGAAAGATGCACATGGCATCTATTCATTTATAACTGGATTTTAATCATATAGTACAGGATAACTATCCTACAACCAACAAACTGAACGGAACAAGAACATAGACTTTGTTACTTGTTAGTGGGATACTTTTACCTAGTGGAGCTGCCATATAGTCCCACAGTGCAAGAGGAAGCTCTTAGCCCTCATATGGCTGCTGAACTGAATGGGGCTGATATGTAGGGGCACCCCTCACTGGAGGAGTAGGACAGGTGGGAGAAGGGTGAGAGGGTGGGAAGGTCAGAGGGTGGGCCTGAGAGGGGTGGAGGGAGGGGACTGTGATAGAGATGTAAATTAAAGTAATAAATAAACAGTAAAAAAAAAGAATTCATGAAGAAGGTGATATAGGTAAGCAAAGAGAGTTAAGTGAAAGGTCACGAATGGAGGAAGAGCTTCAGGAGGGCAGAAGACTTCTCAGAGAAAGACAGAGGGTTCCGCCGGGTTGATGGCAGCTCCACCGTTGACTTTAGAAACATGCCTTAAGACTTCTGTTTAACTCTGCCAAAACAGGGTAGGTTAGTCCTTCATAATCCCTGCTCTACAATAAATGTCTGTCAGAGAAACAGGACCAAAAGGCTGAAGACTGATGCTGGAATGTGTGGAGAGAAAATGGGAACTGTCCAGGTAGTCACTGGCTTGTCATTTCTTAGTATTGGAAGCTGCAGGCCCTGCACTTCCTATATAATCAGATATATTTATCCTTCTCAGCTCTCTGAGGTGGTTGAAGAATAGACAGCTTGAGTCTCATAGCTAAATTTTGAGTTGTTTAGGAATCAAGAGGGCGTTCTAGATCTAAGAAGATGGTTATAATAGTGATGCAAGTTAGTATGAAAGCTAAGTCAGTTATAGAACTTTAAACTCATGGAGATGGTTAGAAGGTAGAAGGTTAAAGTCAGGGGCCAAATATGTATGAACTGGACATTGGGAAGGTATACTGGGCCATTTAACTCTCATAAATGTGGCATAGTTAATTCTGCTATTTTGTATAGAATTTACTGTTATAAGAGAAAGAACCATTTGTTGGATTGAAAAGGGAAGCTGTTGGGGGGGAAGAGGGTGGAAGGGTGGGACAGGAAGGGGGAATAGGGAAGGGTTTGTGACTGAGATGTAACTTGAAGAAAAAAAATAAAGTACTTATATAAAAAAAAAGACTTCTGTTTAAGATTGCAATAATCACCCCAAATAGAAGCCAAACACTAGCTCAAGAAGCCCTCTGGCAGCTCTGCGCCCAGAGTTAATGCTTAGCAATGAGGCATCCTTGATAGGAACCAATAATGGGCATCATTTTTCCAGGACTCACATTGGTTTGCAGTTTATAGCTGTTATTCATGCAGCTTTGCTTTAATTTTCCTCCCAGTAAATGCCTAATGATAAATGATAATATCCCCATTGCTTGGGAAACTGTGTATAGGACACAGCTGCATTTGTCTTGGTGTCTGATTCAACAGCCTGTTAAAGGGTCTGGGATTGGACTTAACTTACATCCAACTAATGTCTACCAAAGTACAGGTCCTGTGTAATATCTCTGAAATTGAGACCTGATGGCGCTGTGAATCTCAGCTTCATGGTGTCTATACCAAAAGATTAAATATTTGGAAAAATGGGACTGGAAACCGAACAGAAAAAAAGAGACTAAAGATGAGTTTTCTATACACCCTAGCTCTTGGCAAGTTACTGATATCAGAGCTTGAAGCTTGAGATTCCAATAAGAAATCACACTTTCTTCCTTTTGTGTGATGCTGAGGATTGAACCACAGGTGAACCATAATACCATCCCAGCAACTGTCATTCTGCAAAGACTTTAAAGAGCTAAGGCATCTGGGTTATATCCACCCCCACTGTCTCCCTCCAGATCACTGTGTTTCCCCATAACATACCTCCCACTTCTCTCCCAACCAACATCCTATCCACAGAGGATAAGTGTTTATTTTGCATTTATTTTGTAGCCCACTAAATACAATTAGTGCTGCCCGTATGTTCTGTGGGGGCTCATCCATTGCACCACAATAGCAGTGCAAGAAAAGCCACTCTTCCTCCTTCTCCATCCATCAACTGCCTTTAGCTCCTCGGCTAGAGGTGGAATATTTGGATCACCTCCCCACTCCTTGCTGGAATTTTTAAACTCTCTTGGTCTTATAAAATGCAATTATTGTTCCAGGCACTGTGCTGGGATGTGGGGCTTGGGAGGCAGGGTGGGCTTGCTCTGTGATTTCTGTGACTGACTGGGTGAGGTATTGAATGTGTCTGATGATTACCAAGGTGCATGTACCATACTTGGCTGGGTAAATTCCCAACTGAGTGCAAAGGATAATGAGAATGCTGACTTTAGTAATTTTTTTCCATGGCTGGTGAGTGGCCTATCACCTCCTGCATTAGACTCATAATCATGGTGAATGAGTAGCCTTCAATATCAAGATAATGTGGTTCATAAGCCCTATAGTAGCTCTAAACTATTCTGAAATTGCTGTCTTTATATCTGTTCACTGGCTCCATGTCTTGTAAGAGGTCAGCGCCTAATAGATGAGTGGAATGTTGCCTTGAATTGTTTAGTAAATGTATTCACTTAGAATAGCAAGATGTAAAATAAAATTCTCATATTTAAGAAAAATAAAAGACATAGAGAAAATGAGAGAAGAGATAAAGGGACATTAAGAGGGAGCCTAACTCATAAATACAAGTGAGGCTGGCAAAATGGCATTATGGGTAGAATCATTTGCCACCAAGTGGAATCTATGCCGGGTAATCTAAAGCAAGAAGGACTCACAAATTATATAATTTTCTAGCTCTCTAGTCTGTGTCTTGGATGTTAGAGAATATTCTGGTCCTGGATTTCAGAAAGGTAATATCATACAGTGGAATTAACATAGGAATGGAGTTGGAATGAGCTTCCTAGGTAGGCCATCTTCAACTGTAATGCCCCCACACTCACCCTGTGGGACAGAGGCAAAGAATATATGTCATTTAAGAATAACTAAGTTGGGGGAGCTAGAAAGGTGGCTGAGCAGTAAAGAGCACTGGGTCTTCCAGACGACCCAGGCTCAGGTCCCAGTACCTACATGGCAGCTCACAACCATCTGTAACTCGAGCTCCAGAGGATTTGGTGTCCTCTATGGCCTCCATGAGCACCGTATGCACGTGATGTATAGACATCCATGCTGGTAAATATTCACGAAATTAAAATAAATCTTGAAAACATTATGCAATAACTAAGTCAAACCAGAACTTAACAGCACTGAATAAAACAACCAAGTCAGCATGTCACGTTTCTGACATAATGTAAAAGCTTAATGGATAGTAGAGATTTTTGTGATCAGGATGTGCACCCCAGACTGCACCCATAATTCCCTGTGTATCTCTCAGATACCTCTGAAATAGCAATATGTGAGTGATAAGGAAGTCTACATATGATCATCTACATTGGGTGCAACCAATAGAATCTCCAACCTTCAACCCAATTCAACGTTCTACAAATTATAAGTAAATATTGTATATGTGATCACACAGATTGGGTCCAAAGGATGGAATCTCTACACTTCTGCTAAATGAGATACCAACTTCCTTAGAATTCCAACAATATTATTCAGAACAAAACTTTTTCTCTATGGGCACGATCATTTGACACATATAACATAATGCAATTCTGTATAATAAAATAACTTTAAGCAATAGACTCTGATTTAGAGGCAATGAGGCCCATTCAGGGTAGCGTGGCTGTAGACTGGACCCTGTTTTAGATCATCAGAGATACCAGTCTTATTTTTCCTGGATTTTAAGTATATTATTAAACTGGTGTCTAGGAAAAACAACCTGGGAATAATACTTTAAAAAACTGAAATGAAGATAATTATAATTTCTTATTTAGCGTAGCAAATATCAAACATTTCCTTCACTTAATTTCACGGGGAGCAGATCTTATCCTCTGAACATTCAGATGGTCACATTCCTTCTACACATTGGAATCACCAGCTGCAGCATTCATCTCAAGATATGAAGAATCTTTCTCTTAGGCAGATTTGAGCAGATGTTGATATTATACAGTGACTAGGAGCTCAAAAGCACCGTGAACATCCTTTTAATTACTTTTAATATGATGGTTCTGAAGGACAGATGTTAACAATCGGTTTGTTTCTCTATAGATGGAGAGGTCCCTAGAGTTGACTAATATGACCAGGGTACAGCAGTTTGTCTTGCTGGGATTGTCCACTAGGCTGGATATAAAAGATGCCCTATTTGCTGTCTTCCTGACTCTCTATCTGCTGACGCTCCTGGAGAACACACTCATCATCTACCTCATCTGCAGTCACAGTGAGCTCCACAAGCCCATGTACTTCTTCCTTGGCAACCTCAGCTGCCTGGAGATGTGCTACGTGTCAGTCACCATGCCCAGCCTGCTCATGGGGCTGTGGACAGGACCCTACCATATTTCCTTCACCCTCTGCATGACCCAACTCTTCTTCTTCATAGTCCTCATTTGCACAGAGTGCACCCTCCTGGCATCTATGGCTTATGACCGCTATGTGGCCATCTGCCACCCACTGCACTACCCACTGCTCATGAGGCCCCAAGTATGCGTGGGTTTAGCCTTGTCTTCATGGCTCGGTGGGCTGGTGGTCTCAGTGGCGAAAACAACATGCATTGCCAGCCTGTCTTACTGTGGCCCCAATGTCCTCAACCAATTTTTCTGTGATGTTTCCCCTCTGCTCAACTTGTCCTGTACCCACGTGGCCCTCACGGAGCTGGTAGACTTCATCTCAGCCATTGTCATCTTCTGTGGAACACTCCTGGTGTCCTTGGCCTCCTATTCAGCCATCGGGGTGGCTGTCCTCCGCATGCCATCAGCCGCTGCCCGGCGCAAGGCCTTCTCCACCTGCGCCTCTCACCTGGGAGTGGTGGGCATCTTCTACTCGGCAGCACTGTTCATCTATTGCCGCCCCAGCCGCATCAAGTCCATGGACCTCAACAAAGTGTTGTCAGTCATCTACACGGTGGCCACACCCCTCTGCAACCCTATCATCTACTGTCTGAGGAATAAGGAGGTCCACACTGTGCTCAGGAAGAGTCTCCACTGGCCTTGATCATGGTCTTCCAAACCTGGACCCTCTCTTCCTGGACCAAACATTCCTTAAGGTCTAGGGATGTAGCTCAGTGGTACACCTCTATCATAGCAGGCACTGGTCATGGATTTGATCCCCAACACCATTTTAAAAAAAGAACTACAAATATTTCTTGACTTCAAACACCCATAAACCTTAAACTCCAAATAAAAATGGAATAAAACGTTTTATATTTAATATGTGATAGTAACAAACCAAGCAATAACTAAATCTGAAATACCTAAGGAGAAATCAGCAAAGCCCAATAGGAAACAAGGAAAAGATTGTGTTAGTGGCCAGTGTCCATCTTCTTAAGTCATAGCCCAAGGAATGCAGCTTGAAGGTCGCTGGGGTACATTGTATGGCGGTGTGTCTTTGTATATTCAATTATTGATTGCTAAGGCAGCAGAGAGCTAAGCATTTGCTGGATCTTGGTCTTGTTATTATATGGCCCACCGGTCTTATATTTTGTAAATATTCATCCTTCCTTGCTTGCCTATTGGTTGTAATAAAGATCTGATGGCCAATAGGTGGGCAGGAAGTGGAGGGCAGGACTTCTGAGAGACAGAAGAATGCTGGGAGAAAGAAAACAGAGGTGGAAGATTTGCCAGCAGACACAAGAGGTGAACATACAGAACAGAGTGGAGTAGAGAGATGGAGCTAGCCATGTGGTGGGACATAGTGCCAGTATTAGATAGGTGATTGGGAATTTGCCAGCTAAAAGGCCTAAGCTTTAAAATATTTTTAAAACCTCTGTGGCATTATGTATACTGCTGGTGAGTCCAAAAGTTCCACTATAGAGCATCCCATCATTTTTATTCCTAGAAGATTGATATATTTTTACTGAATGTGTCTATGTGTCCTGAAAAATGTAGGTAACTAGCTGTACATAATCTTTATTGCTTTAATATTTGCAGTGTAGGTACAACCTAAATGTTTAATGATGGGTGGATTTAAAAAGTTAATTGTAGATAACTAATGTGCTTTTAATAAAAACAAAGAGTTTTTTGTGTTATGATGGGTATCAATGTTAAATTTTAAAAATCAACTAAAGGGCCTGAGAGATGGCTTAATGCTTGCTGTTTTTACAGAAGACCTGAGTTCAGTTCTCAGCACCCATATAAAGCAGCTCACAACAGCCTGTAACTATTGCTCCAGAGGAATCTGATGCCCTCTTCTGGTCTCCATACGTACCTGCACTCATGTGCACATACACACAGAAATATATGAATGAGTAATAATAAAGCCTTAAAAACTGTATTAATATATATTAATTGTACAAAAATGACTTCATAATGGCATTTTCTTTATGTATGTATATAATGTACTTAATCGTGTTCAACTCTCATGACCCTCGTGTCTTCCTCTTAACCCATGCTGGCCTCTTTCCTCTTTAATAGCCTTCTAATTTCATGTCATTTATATTTGTAAGCCTGTATTTATTGGGCACATGGTTACTTTTGTGGCAGGAATACTTAAAATATATTCTCTTATCTGAACTGTTACAATCTTTCTTGTGTCTTCAGCACCAAGTGAGTTTTTTTAAACAGCTTACATACCCATGGTTCCATGTTGTGGTTCTATATACTAAGTAACTGTCAACTGAAGGCTGGACCAGTTTTTTTTTTTTTATATACCCTTAAATACACATACTCCAAGCATAGTCTTCACAATGGGAAATCAGCCAATGTGGGGCATGGAGAGATGGCTTAAAAGTTAAGAGTGCACACTGCTTATGCAGAGGACCCAAGTTCAGTTGCCAGTACCTATATCAGGTGACTCACAACTTCCTGTAATTCCAGTTCCAGTGCATGTGGTGTCCTCTTCTGGCTGCTTCAGGCATCTGCACACATATGCACATACCCTTACACAGATGCCACACATGCAGATAATTTTTTAAAAGAAATTAGTCAATGCATGATGACTCTAACTGAGAGTTAATTGCACGTCTTTCTACTTGAATCTCTAAAAAGCATCAGTAAAATTCTTTCTTTCCTGCCACTCCTCCGACTCCCGAGGGGCTAACAGAGTCTCTGAGGTCCAGAGCTTCATTTTAAGACCTTTGCTTCCTCCTTTTACTGCAGGTGGTGCCCTCAGCACTTCAGAGGCTCCAGAGCTACAGAAAGGATTGGCGGTATGGTTGAAGGGTCTGTTTCAGAATCAGGTGCAGTTCCCCTTACGATACACCGAAGGGCTGTTCTCCTGTTTCTTGGCATGTGCCCTGGACAACAGCTGAGTATCAGAGCCTCATCCTGATCACATCTGTAATGAAAGGTCTGTACCTACTCTGTTCAACCACCAGGTGAGATGCTCCAGTGCTGTTCTTTGGGGGTGAAGGCAAGGAGCCTCGGTGAATCCCTATGACACACAGGTATTGACTGGTTTTTGGAGGTATAAACAAATTTTAAGCATCAGAGGAACTGATGGAAAGGTAGTAACAGTAATTGCATCTAGAAGTTAAGTATTAATAATGATGCATATCCCACCTGAGTGGCTTCCTCAGGACCTGTTACAGTGGGAGAGGCATCCTGCTTGACTTCAAAAATGCTGCTAACCATGATGCTATACCATCCCAAAGAGGGTTGGCATGCAATGGTTACTGTTATATGGATTTGGCTCATTCTAAAGAAAGACTGAGCACTCCTACATCCCAGAATACATAAGGCAAGACTAAGTATATTAACCAACTTTTCTAGAGTCATAGCTTCTCAAATGCTGTTGGAATAAAGCACAGCTGTATGTCATCATGTGTACAGATCCCAAAACATTGTATTGTCATGCACATTCTCACTTCTCTAATTTTTTTATTTTTATGATTTGTTCTTTGATGATTTTATACAAGTATAAAGTGTATTCTGATTAGTGTAACATCCTTACCCCCTCTAATGTCTCTCCTATCCCTATTAATTCTTTACTCCCTGTAATTACCTTCCAAACATTCATGTCTTTTTAAACTATCTATTGGAACCTGTTGGGCATCTCAGTAGGTACAAAACAGAAGACAGTGACTGTCTGTTCTCCAGAAACTATCAGTAGCCAATACTTCAGCTGATGTTCCAGCTTCTTAACTGCTGGTGAAATGGAGTGAAGCTATAGGCCATTAAAGACTTCTACTATCTCATGAAAGAAAGTCTGTTTTGTTTAGAACAGATATATTCTATGTAACTTAGAGCCCAAATGTGGGTCTCCACATTACATTCCTTCTTCATTAATAGGGGAAAAACAATTTGGGCTATAGGAGTATTGACTCCTGCATTTTTAACTACAAAAATTTATTTCGTGTGTGTGTGTGTGTGTCTGTCTGTCTGTCTGTCTGTCTGTCTCTGTGCATGGGGGATGGGCATATGTAGTACTTGCAGTGACCAGAAGAGGGTGTCAGGTCTCTTGGAGCTAGAGTCACAGGTGTTTGTGAGTTGCTTGACATGGGTACTAGGAACTAAGCTGAGGTCCTCTGCAAGGGCAGTAAGTGCTTTTAACCTCTGAGACATTCTTCAGCCCCCAGTATCCTTTTTTAAAAAATAGAACATGAGCCAAAACACTCACAGAAGTAAATAAAAAGCATAGTGATCCCAATTCCTCTAAAACAGTGATTCTCAACCTTCCTCATGCTGTGACCCTTTAATACAGTTCCTCATGTTGTGGTGACCCCCAACCATAAAATTATTTTCATAATACTTCATAACTGTAGTTTTGTTACTCTTATGCTACTTCATAGCTGTAATTTTGCTACTTCGTAACTGTAATTTTCCTGATGTTAGGAATTGGAATATAAATATCTGATATGTCAGATATCTGATATGCAACCCCCAAAGGAGTTTCGATCCATAGGTTAAGAATAGCTGCTCTGCAGAGTAGTCTCATTTCTTATTCGTCACTGTACCTCCTTACTACATAAACGAACTCTTGGAAGACCTCACAGGGCTCACACATGTATTTTCAGTTGAATCAGTTGTTAACATGTTTTAGTTCTAGAGTTCATGGTGGCCCTTTGATGGCACACTTACAGTAGTTCTAATAGTTATAGAAGGCAGTATAAGTACTCCTGGGTCATCAATCAAGTTATGGGATCCAAACTTGGGTCCTTGTGCATGTATGGCAGCCACTTTACAGACTAAGGTATCTCTCCCGCATTAAGAGGGAATTTTTATGGGTTGGAGAGATGGCTCAGAGATTAAGAGGGAAATTTTAAATATTGAAGACAATTCTACTCAAGGAGCCAGAAACTCACTAGGTCAGGACTCTTGTTTAAGATTACCACTAGAAGCCAAACTCAATTTCTTGAGAAGCTCACTTTTGTTAAAAATGAAGAACAGCTGCACCAGACCTAGCTGGTGTTCATTTGGAGAAGAGACCTTGATTGAAGCAAAAGATAGGGCCATTCAACCACAATGGAGGCTGGCATGAACTCTGATAAAAATCTGAATGATAGATACCATCCATGTGATTACGCTTTGTAATTTAACCTCCTCAATGATTGTGTGAGGAAAAATGACAATGTACCTATTGTGCTGATTTGAAAATAGTTGAAATATTGTGGGAAAATCCAACATTATATCATTTGGGATGAAATACAGATAAACTTTGGACCATTTGGTCCAAGGGGAATGGAAAAAATGATTGTATAATAGCCAGGAAATACTATTGGAATAGAAGTTTCAGTGCCTGGAAACTGGACTTCTGGGTTCACATCAGAACCTCAGCCTCTTACTCTGTGCAAAGTCATGCATTCAGCATTTTTATGTGTCTAGGATTCAGTTAGCTCATGACCTTAGTGCTTGGCCCAGAACCTTAAAATCCAATGTTCTCCAGTGTTTCCAAATCTGGATCCTATAGAAACTGATCTTCTGTAACTAGAAAAGGAAGGCAGTGCCGGGTGGTGGTGGCGCACGCCTTTAATCCCAGCACTCGGGAGGCAGAGGCAGGTGGATCTTTGTGAGTTCAAGGCCAGCCTGGTCTACAAAGTGAGTCCAGGACAGCCAGGGCTACACAGAGAAACCCTGTCTCGAAAAAACCAAAAAAAAAAAAAAGAAAAGGAAAAAGGAAGGCAGTAAGTAAGAAACCCTGCACGTTCAGTGTTCCTCACAGTTCCTGCCTCTCAAACTTGAGAAGATCTGTTTAAAAACCTTTTCCTGGATATTGTTAATAGAGCAGCAATGAACTTGGATGAGCAAGTACCTCTGTAGTAGAATGTAGAATCTTTGTGTGTATGCCAAGGAGTAGTATGACTGTGTCTTATGATAGATCTATTTTTTTTCCTCTTGAGGAACCTCCGTATTGATTTCCATAGTAGCTGCACAAGTTTGCACATACAGCAAGAATGATTAAGTGTTTTCCTTTCCTCACAGCCATGACATAATTTGCTGTAAATTTTAAAACCATCTTAACCACTCTGACTGGGGTAAGACAAAATCTCAAAGTGCTTTAGTTTGCATTTCCCTGATCACTAAGGGTGTTGAACGCTTTTAAAAGTATTTCTTAGCCATTTGTATTTCTTCTTTGGAGAACTCTCTGTTCATAAATTTTTCATTAGTTCTTTGAGAGTTTCATCCAATGTGTTTTGATCTTTTTCACCCTCTTCCCCAACTCCTTCCAGATCTACCTACACTTCCCTACCCACCCAATTTTGTGTCCCCTTTATCCTTCTTTTTTTTTTTTTACACTATTGAAATCTAATCTGTTTTTCCCATGCATTTTTGCATGTGTGGCTTTCCACTGGCACATGATCAATTGACAAGGGTCTACACTCTTAACAAAAACTGACACCTGACACCCTCACCCTGTCAGAAGTTATCAGTTACCAGTAGACCCTCCGCTAAAGGTGAGACTTCATGCCCAACTGTCCTCTTCTTGTCGGGAATTTGCCTGACTGGAGCTTGCATGAATTTTTACACATGGTGTCACAGCTACTCTAAGTTCACATGTGTAGCTGTCCCGCGGTGTCCAGAAGACAGCATTTCCTTGGACTCATTCCCTGCCTCCAGTCCGTTGTTTTTTCAAAACACATTCTAGAAATGTATGAAATTCTCAAGGGATAAATACAAGTGAGGCTGGCAAAATGGCAGTATGGGTAGAATTATTTGCCACCAAGACTAATGACCTAACTTTAATTCCTAGGATTCTCATGGTGGAGAAAGGGACAGACTCCTACAAGCTGTCCTCTGACCTCATATTGTAAATTTAAAAGGTAGTATGGACTGCAGAGAAAGCTCAGGGATTAAGAGAGTGCCCTGCTCTTGCACAAAATGCAACATCCTAATTGAGTGACTCACAATCACTTGTAACTATATGTTGAGGGGATTCATTGTCTCTGGCCTCCTTGGGTACCTGTGCTCACAAGACCACATACCCTTGCACAAACATATACATATGTATCTACTAAAACTATAAATAAATATTTAAAGTAAAAGAGAGTAAGCTACAAAATATTTTTCATCTCTAACATTCAAATGCACAGTCTGTATGAATTTTAAGAAAAGGTGGTTTATTTTTTAATCTGTGTTCACACTAGTTTATCCAAATCAATGTTGGAACATAAGACCTGGAAACTGCAAGAACTAAAGAGATAAAAAAGGCACCAGGGTGTGGAGAGGGAGGTGTGTCTTTCAGTGTAGTGTGATTCCCAGCTCTATTGGCATGGCTCTTTATTTTAAGGAAGTTGAATATTACTCTGGAGCCAATTCATCACCAGTAAAGATGGGGTGGGAGCTGGATCTCCATGGAGAGTTTTTGGAACTGTGAAGAGATTCACTTGGAAAGAACTAAAACCACAATCAACTCTCAAAAATAACAAAAAGCTTAGCATGTAGTGTTCTTATTACTGCTCCATGGTTATTACCCTTCATCATTTGTTATTTTATTTATTTATTCTCCTCTCATACAGTATATCCCAACTGCAGCTTCTCCTCCCTACCCTCTCCCCCAGATCCACTCCTCCTCTATTTCCCTTCAGAAAAGAGCAGGCCTCCCAATGATATCAACTGAACCAGCATAACAAGATGCAATAAGACTAGGCATATACCCTCATATCAAGGCTGGGCAAGGCAACCCAGTAGGAGGAAAAGGGTCAGTTAGAATATTGAGAAAAGTGACTGGACATGGGGATGAGAATTAATCTAATCTAAGTTTCTTTTCTCAATGTGTCATGTTTACGTGTGTATGCATGTTCGTTGGTGCAGGTGTATGCAGGTGCCTGTGATCATGTGTGCGCATGCATACAGAAGCCAGAAGACAATCCCAGATGTCATTCCTTAGGAGATATATATATATATATATATATATATATATATATATATATATATATATATATTGTTTTTGGAGACATGATCTCTCCTTAGTTGACCTAGCCAGTCAGGCTAGGTCAGCGAGCCAGCAAACCTCAGGGATCTGCCTGTATGTTTCTGCCTCCCAGTGTCGTGGTTTCAAGTATAAACCAACAAGCCTGGCTTGTTTTTAATCTACAGTTTAATGATTATTGAAATGGTGTCCATTACATCCAGGAAAGGAAACAGTTTATTTGTCCATAAATGGATGACTAAATTTTTTAAATTATTTTTTATTTTTGAGATCATAATATAAATTACATCATTTCTCTTTCCCTCTCATCCCTCCAAATCTTCCCACATACCACCCCTCATTGCTAATTCACAGATATATGCATTTATCAAGTGAACCTGTAGGAGTCTACAAGGACAGACAGTACTGTGCAAAACATTACAAGCTTATTGAGTCATTGTTTGCAACAAAAAAGAATCTATTTAAATGCTTATCAATAATATTTATATATAATAAGAGTTTAATTATGAGATAATAAAAAAAATAATTTGTGTTTTAAATATTTAAAATCTCTTAAATTCACAGCCTCTTTTTTCTTTAATTATTGTGTGTGTGTGTGTGTGTGTGTACTCACAGATTTAGGGGACCTGTATGGTGATATGAATGAAAAGCATCTCCCATAGGCTCAAGTACATGACCACTTCACACTCAGCTGGTTATGCTGTTTGGTAAGACTTAGGAGGAGACCTTGGCAGAGAAAGTACGTCCCTGCGGGTGGGCTTTGAGTTCATAACCACAGTCCATTTGTAGTTTGCTCTCTGTTTCAAGCTTGCCACTGAGGATGTGTGCTGTCTGCTTTCTGCTCCTGCTGCGGTCCTGCCCACCACAATGAACCATTGTTCCCCTGAAGCCATGAGCTAAAGTAAGCTTGCTCTTTCCTAATTCACCTTATCCATGATGTTTCATCACAACAACAAGAAAAGGAACTAATACAAACAGGAACCATGCTTAGAATTTCTTTCAAAAGTTTGCTAACACCTTACCTTTCTGGACAGTGGCCAGCACCACCAATTTCTCCAGGAAATGAGAACATCTCCATAAGTTTGTGACATTGTGCTTATGAACAGCGGTCTTTGCTCCCTGCAGATGGAGATGTCACTTGAGTTGACCAACATGACCAGAGTCCAGCAATTTGTGCTATTAGGCTTTACAACAAAGCTGACAGTAAGGGAGGTTCTGTTTGTCATCATCCTGACTCTCTACCTGCTGACGCTCCTGGAGAACACACTCATCATCTACCTCATCTGCAGTCACAGTGAGCTCCACAAGCCCATGTACTTCTTCCTGGGCAACCTCAGCTGCCTGGAGATGTGCTATGTGTCAGTCACCATGCCCACCCTACTCGTGGGGCTGTGGACAGGACCCTACCATATTTCCTTTATAACTTGCATGACCCAACTCTTCTTCGTCTCTCTCATCTGTACAGAGTGCACCCTCCTGGCCTCCATGGCTTATGACCGCTATGTGGCCATCTGCCACCCACTGCACTACCCACTGCTCATGAGGCCCCAAGTATGCGTGCGTGGGTTTAGCCTTGTCTTCATGGCTCGGTGAGCTGGTGGTCTCAGCAATAAAGACGAAATGCATTGCCAGCCTGTCTTACTGTGGCCCCAATGTCCTCAACCAATTTTTCTGTGATGTTTCCCCTCTGCTCAACTTGTCCTGTACCCATGTGGCCCTCGCGGAGCTGGTAGACTTCATCTCAGCCATTGTCATCTTCTGTGGAACACTCCTGGTGTCCTTGGCCTCCTATTCAGCCATCGGGGTGGCCGTCCTCCGCATGCCATCAGCCGCTGCCCGGCGCAAGGCCTTCTCCACCTGCGCCTCTCACCTGGTAGTGGTGGGTATCTTCTACTCGGCAGCACTGTTCATCTATTGCCGCCCCAGCCGCATCAAGTCCATGGACCTCAACAAGGTGCTGTCAGTCATCTACACGGTGGCCACACCCCTCTGCAACCCTATCATCTACTGTCTGAGGAATAAGGAGATCCACACTGTGCTCAGGAAGAGTCTCCATTCACCTTGATCACCATCTTCCATACGCAAACCTCTCACAACTTGGTTCAAATCTTTCACGGCTCAACCACTTCTAATAACCTTTAAACTCTGGAGAAATTATTTTTCTAGCAGTTCAGCTCTGGAAAATCATTAAGAGAGAAATGATCAAAGTTTATGAATAATTCATGAAGGCTCATGAATAATACATATCTGCTAACCCACACGTATATAAGCTGAACTCACTTGACATGCATAGTTGATAGTCCTGTAATTTTCATTGCTAATTCACAGATATATGCATTTATCAAGTGAACCTGTAGGAGTCTACAAGGACAGACAGATACTGTGCAAAACATTACAAGCTTACTGAGTCATTGTTTGCAACAAAAAAGAATCTATTTAAATGCCTATCAATAATATTTATATATAATAAGAGTTTAATTATAAGATAAAATATGAGATAGTAAAAAAGAAATAATTTGTGTTTTAAATATTATTTTTATTATTTTAATGATGTGTACACTTGTATGTCTATGTGTGGTGTATATGCATGAGAATGCAGGGCCCCACAGAATTCATAGGCAACAGATGCCCCTGGAGCAGAGTTTCCAGCAGTTATGAGCCACTCAGCATAGGGGCTCTGACTTGAATTCGAGTCTTTCACAAGAGCAGTGAATGCTTTTAACCACTAACCCATTTCTCCAGAATGTATGCTTTACACATTTTAACATGAAAATATGTCTAACTCATGCATATATTTAATTTAAAAACCAAATAAAATGTGATATGAAATCGTTTTGTGGCATATCATGTTTGCGTGTGTGTCTATATGTACATGCCTTATCATGTATGTGGAGGTCACAGGACAGCTTCAGGTGTCAGCCCTCACCTCTGTCTTCTTTTTCTTTTCCCAGTTTATTCTAATCCACAGGGACCAGGGAATCCTCTCAGGTCTAGAGAGCTGGTTTAAGCTTGTGTCCATGTCTTCTTTCACAGAATAGTCAACTCAGTGACTGGGACACTCTGGGACATTGCAGAACAGAAACACAGGGATGTGTGTGTGTGTGTGTGTGTGTGTGTGTGTGTGTGTGTGTGTGTGTGACCAAGGACAGTTTTTCCTAAAATTTACTGAAAGGCTCTGATCCTTGGCATCCCTTCCTTATGACCAGCTGATTCCATCTGGCCACTTCCAGAACCTACTCCACATTCAGCATCAGCAAGAAAGGATTTCTTCTTATCTCCCTTCAGTCAGCAAGTGAGAAGAACCAGAGAAATTATTTGATGGAGTGAAAACAAGGAACAACAGGGCTAAGGATATATCTCAGGAGGCCGAGTGTTTGCCTAACTGGCCAGAAGCCCTGGGCTTGAATCCAGCCACATAAAATAGGGACTGAAAGCATACACTTGTAATCTCAGTTCTCAGGAAACAAAGGCCCGGGGTAGGAGGTATATAAGTTCAGGTTATCTTCCACTAGATAACAAATGCAAACCCAACCTTGGATATATGAGATCTTATCTAAAAAGCAACACAAGGAAGAACAGAAAGAATACGTTGTGTTTTTTTTTTAGTCAAGATCATACTGGTCTCAAACATGTGGTCCTCCCACCTCAGTCAGCCTTGGAATGCTGGAATTACATGTATGTAATAACAGGTATGTATGCTCGACTATAGAAAAAAGCCTGTATAGAATACACAATAGTTTATTAGGTGTCACCTTCAAATACTTGAAAGATATTGATTTAATCCTCTTGATAACTGCATATAAAAATATATGCATTTAGGGGTAGAGATAGTGAGGATGACAACATGGAGAGGTCAGGTGGTTTCTGAGAGACCATGTACTTACAAGGAGGAAATCAGCTATCATCCCAAAGATGAGAAGCTGGGCAGGCATTAAAGGCTATTATGGAATCTGTTCATTTCAAAGAAAAGAAATGACCCTACATTACAGAGAAGACAAATGGGTTGAAGTAGATGAAAGGAACACAGCTTCAAATTTTTCAAACATTTTGATGCTAACAACTCAACTTGTCTATTGGTAGTGTACCAGTTGCTTTTGTGTCCTGCTGTCTTTGCTCAAACTCCTCCTTCATAAGCATTTGTGGAATGGAGTAGAATTAATGACAATTGAAGATTTCTTTTAGCCAATAGTCTTGTTGAGAGAAAACTCTGGATTTTATTTAAGACCAAAGGTTTTCAACCTGTCCCTGCTTAGCTTACAAGCTCAAGCCTTATGGTAAAGGCCCATATTCAACATAACGTTTCTCCCACTTTTGTGAGGCAGAGAAATGGCGTTCACCAGAGCAGAATATGATTGTCTGACACTTGAAAAGAGTCAGTAGCCTGCCCAGGGCACAGATTTGGGAAATCATCATGGCTGACATTCCTGTGGCTACAGTAAGAATCAGGCATCAACACATCATTTTGAATCTAATATAGATGCTTCTGAGTGGTTCGTATATTACAAAACTGAGAAGGAAATTGGATGTGTCTTCTGGTTTCCCTGATGTGGTGAGACACTTTGGGTGACTGGTAGATATTTGCATGACTTTTATGGAATGATTTGCTGCATTTCAGTTTGGTAGTCAGGAAGGGTTACCCAGAAAAACATTCATAAAAGAGTTGAGCAGTGGGTGGGGTCAGTATAAAGCGGAAGAAAATGAAACTCAAAGGCATAGCCAGGAAAGAGGAAAGAAACAATATGGGGAAGATTACAGGAAAGGGAAGTGCTTGGCAGGGAAGCCACTGCCAGACAGACTCTTCAGTTTTGGCATCAGTCCTGAGCCCGGAAGATAAAGATTTCCTTTTCAACAGCAAACAGAACCCCAACTGCAGAGAGTCAGAACCTAACACCTGAGAGCACTTGTGTAAGTTTTCAGAAAAGACCTATCATCCAGACAAAAACTCAAGCTAATGAGAAGCTACATTGCACAGCAATGTAGACAGAATCAGCCCCATACTGCTGTTTGGATACTGAGGAGTCCTGTTTAAGACACAGCATAGACATACCCTGCTGGTAATAAGACTTGTGTGAAGCTTTCTGATAGTCTTCAAGAACTGGAGATATTGCTTAGTGGTAGAGGACTAGCCTAGCATGTGTAAGCCTTGGGCTCAGTCCCCAGCCCTACACACACACACACACACACACACACACACACACACACACACACACACACTCCTACCATGAAGGTTCTGAGAAGGAGTATTATCTCTCTTATGAAAATTTGGTCAAAAAATATATTGAGCTCTTATTAGTCTGTCCAAGTCAATATTTAAACCTATAAAGTAGAAATCTGACCAAACCTAATTTTGGAAATGTATTGTGGGGTGACAGAAAGGATATAGAATATTTTACTTTGATTAACTTTTATTAAACAGTTAGTATATAAAGCACTGAGTTTGGCATTTCATTTCCATGTGTGCATATACTATACTTTGATAATATTCTCCCTCTCTAGTACCATCTTTTATCCCCCACACACGCCTTCTTCTCCTGTCTCATATTCGTAATATTCCTCTGTTACTTTGTTATTTTACTTTTAATTTTCAGCTTCAAAGAGAATTATCTACACATGCCTCCATTAAAACATTATTCCTAATTTTGTTTTTTTTATTTCTTTAATTTAATACATGAATATATCTTGATCACATCCACCCCTGTCCTCTCCCTGTAGCCCACCCAGTCCTTTCCAATACACCTTCATTCCAATTTCATGTTCTCTGTAAAATAATAACCCACTAAGTCGAGTTGGTGCCACTCATATGTATGTGAGGGTGGAGTCTTCTGCTGGAGTAAGGGTGATATACCAGTGGTCCCCTAATTACAAGACAGTTGACTTCTATAGGGGTTTTTCATTTTACCACAAAACTTGTTTTTAGTTGATTCTCCTTCCTACTCCTCTCCTAATGTATCTGTCTTGATATTTTATTCCTGAATTTGATATATGAGACAAAATATTCATACTTAATTCATTTAACATGGCGATCTCCAGTCCAAATCATTTTTCTGCAGACATTATTTCATTTTCCTTTATGGATGAATAAAACACCACTATGTATATAAACCATATTTCCTGTATTTACTAACTCATGATCAGGTACTTGAGATGTCAGGACACAGAACTTTGATTTTCTGAGAGCCCAAATTGTAAACCATCCCCACTCGCTCACTCCCCATGTCTAGAGTATTTTTCTTCTCAATCCTGACCTCTCTTGTGATGTTGCAATGATAAAACATCATTGAGGTTCACAAAGTTTTAAAGGGTTAAGATTTGAGAAGTGAAGACACAGATTTTGGCATGAAGAAGAGCTTAAGACATAGTGATTATTATTAGTGATATGGCACCTAATCATTTCACGTTTGTGCTGCTGCCGTTTAGAGTGATGCTGACCAGGGAATAAACAATTGGAGAGAGTGACTGGACAGGGGCTTAAATTATCGAGAGATTGGATCCCATTTCCTATGTTGGTCATATGATTTAGAGGTCATTTTTATTGAGGTATTATCTTTAATGAAAAAATAGAGAAAGAGACAGAGAAAGTGTGTGTGTGTGTGTGTGTGTGTGTCACATGTGTGCTTGTGTCATTACATGTGTGTGGAAATCAAAAGACAGCTTGAAAGAATCTATTCTCTCTTCCCATCATGTGAGTGTGTCAGGGATCAAACTCAGGTTTTCAGAGTTGGTAGCAAGCAGATTTACAAACTGAGGGTCTCTGGCCCCAATTTTGTGCTATGATCTATGGTGTCTTTCTTGTAAAATAAGGGTAAGGATGGCATTTTTATAATGTCCTGGAAAGGATCAAAAAGGAGGAGGAGAAGAAAAGGGGGAGAGAGATGAGAAGGAGAAGGAGGAGGAGAAAGAGGAGGACAGGAGGAAGGGAGAAGGGAAAGAGAGAGGAGGGTCAGGAGAAGCAGAAGCAGCAGACGAGGAGGAGGGGTGAGTAGAGGAGAAAGAGGAATAAGAAGGAGAAAAAATATTACTCTAAAGAGTATTCTCTTGTTTTGTTTTTTGTTTGTTTTGTTTTGTTTTTTGAGACAGTATTTCTCAATGTAGCCTGGGCCATCCTGGAACTTGCCTTGTAGACCAGGCTGGCCTCAAACTCACAGAGATCTGCCTGCCTCTGCCTCTCGAGTTCTGGGATTAATGTGTGTGCCACCACCGCCTGGGTAAGAGTACTTTTAATGCATGTCTCAGTTACAGAAAGAAAAGAAAACATTGCAAAAAGACTACATAAAACTGACATAGTATAATTTTTATCTTTGTGATATATATGATGATATATGTGTGTATATGTGTATATATGTACATATAATAAATATGTATATTATACATATATACATTATATATGCATATAATGTATATGGAGAGGGACAGGGTTTCTTTGAGCACAGCCCCATGTGCAGCCATGGGTGTGGAGGTTAGAGGACAACCTGGAGTACCAGTCCTCATTGGCAACCTTGTTTAAATCAGTGTTTCTTGTTCATCAGTGTATAGGCCAGGTTAACTGGCCCTTGGGCTTCTGGGAATTCTCTTGTTTCTTCCTCTTAGCTAGCCATAGGATTATTGGAACTACAGACATGTGGCACAGTATCTAGCTTTATGGGGTTTCTGGGGATTCAAATTCATAGTCTTAGTGCTTAGTCATAAATACTTTATCTGCTGAGTCATCTTCCAGACTCATTTTTAAATATTTTTAGGCACAGTCTCACTATGTAGCTTTGGCTGGCCTGGGACTCACTGTGTAGACCAGGAAACCTCTAACTCACAGAGATCTGCTTGCTCCTGCTTCCCAAGTGCTGGGATTAAAGAATCACTACACCTGGCAAGGCCCATAATATTTAATATTTGGTAGAGCAATTTACCATCCACTGGTTCACTTGGTTGGTTGTGATATATACCCAGGGACATCAAGCATGATTATCCCAACTCTTAGGTGCTCTATATGAAGTCACAGATTCAGTAATAGTGAGACATCATGTTCATATAGTGTCCCATAAATCTTCTGTGTCTTTCTCTATAACAACTCCAACAGATGTCGACTGACAAATGTGTTGGGGATCTCCCAGTGTTCTGAATATCTTCCCAAATACTTTATCACTGTGTATCACCAAAGTGACAGGATGTCAACAATTTTCTTTGTCTCTCTACAGATGGAAAGGTCCCTAGAATTGTCCAATATGACGAGGGTTCAGCAGTTTGTCTTGCTGGGATTGTCCACTAGACTGGATATAAGAGATGCCCTGTTTGCTGTCTTCCTGACTCTCTACCTGCTGACGCTCCT
>CAJQZJ010032290.1:3218317-3237706 GCA_907164525.1 Lophiomys imhausi
AACTCTGATGTCCTTTAACCAAAGAATGGATTAAACAAAAACAAAAACCATATATATATATATATATATATATATATATATATATATATATATATCGCAGTACATTTACAGAATGGAATACTACTCAGCTATCAGAAACAAGGAAATCATGCAATTTGCAACCAAATGGATGGGACTAGAAAAGCTCATCCTGAGTGAGCTAACCTAGACTCAGAAAGATGCACGTGGTATCTACACACTTATAATTGGATTTTAGCCATATAGTACAGGATAACTATCCTACAACCAACACACCAAAAGGATCAGGAACATATACTTTGTTACCTATTAATGAGACAATTTGCCCTACGGTTGCTACCATGTAGACCCCCAGTGCAAGAGGAAGCTCTTAGCCCTCATATAACTGTTGAACAGAGAGGTCCTGATATGTAGGGACACTCCACATCAGAGGAGTGGGATGGGTGGGAGAGGGAGGAAAGGGTAGGAGGGTGGAACCAGGAGGGGTGGGAAAAGGGCACTGTGATGGAGATGTAACTTGAAGTAATAAATAAACATTTAAAAAAAAGAAAGAGATTCATTGGAAGGACAAATCCAGGAAAGGAGGAAAGAATCCAGGTGTGGCTGCCTCTGCTCTCAGGAAAAATAGCAGAGAGTTGGGCAAACATAGCCTTTACATGGGCTTTTTTTAGGGGACAGAGCTTTCTAGGGCAGAGATTTCCAGAGTAAGGTTTGGTGGGATTTCAAGTCCTGATGTTGTGCCCAGTTTGTGAAATGCTAAAGAACACCAGGAGCTGGTGCCTGATGAAAGAACAAAAGGATCTTTATTTACAAGCCTGGGGCAGAGAATAAACTCAATCTCCATGCAGGGAGTAAAAGAAAGGACCCCAAGCCCAGGCAAGAAAGGGCTTATAAGGATTAAACAGTAAGCAGGGCCGGTAGGAGGGCTTCCAAGCCTTCGCGTTATGTGGTTGGCTGAGCATACCTGACTTTTGACATATTGGTCCAGGACAAGTGGTCAAACCATAAACAGGTCATAGGCACATCTGGTATTGTAAAATTTGGCTAAAAACTTCCTGATAAGTCCGTTCCTGGGAGTGTAGTGGGGGACTCTCAATCTAACAGTTACATGATTATTAGTCCATAAAACCATTGAGCACACCTTGTTAAGCAAGTCTTTTAGGCAGGGACAGGGGTGGGTTTTCTGGGCACTTACACAAGGGGAGGGGAAGTCGATCTCCAGGCTGTTGTCATAGGGTTGGAATTTGTAAACACTGAGCCATTCTCCTTTGAAGGTCCCTGTTATCTGTGGTTTGCACAGATGATCCCTTATTCCCTGGGCTCAAGGTCCTTGAAGAGAGGGGAAGACATTTCTAGTCCTATTTTTCTGGCTGATTTTATTGCTTTATTCTTTTATAGGCTGCAGTGACTAAGATCTAAGTAAAAGCAAAATGTGGAGCTTCTTATTTCTCTCACTGAGCTTGGGGGAGCTTAGGGGATTGTTGGGGTTTTGTTCAAACTTTTCACCTAAAATTATCATAAATGTGGGAGGGGTTCCACTGTGTGGCTAGAGATGGCCTTTGTGACAGAGGCTGAAACTGCCTTGTTGACAGAGAGGTGGGGGAAGCCTATTAACTCCTTAATGCCTTAGGGAGTTTACGCAGACTTGAACTCTAAGCTAACAAAACAATTTTCCTTAACTAAACTATAAACTAGATAAATAGATGTCTAACCTGGATGATCTTGTGATCCAGCTCTTCTCAGGGAGGCAGGTAGGTCTGTGTGGAGCCTGGAACTCAGGAAGTCTAGTAAGGCTGTTGACAGGAGGCTGGGGCCACAGGCTGGAGCCCTGTGTTTCTAGGGCACAGGGGCTCTCTCGGGGTGGAGGGTAGAGTAGGCAGGCCTGAAGCTGGTTGATCCTGGAGCCTGGGGGTACCCTGTTCTGGTAGGTGACTAGTCCCAGTGTTTGCTGGGAAAACACAGCCTAAATCTGTGTTTCACAGTCAGCAGTGCAGCCTCTCGGCTGCTCTGAGCTTGACCTCCTGCTTCTCAGATACCTTGCGTGCGTGCTGGATGCCACCATGCTGGAATCCCAGTAAAAAAAAAATTCCTTATAACCTGCTCTTGTGGTCTGGCTGGTTTTCTTTGAGAGGCAGGTAAGTGTGGAGGCTGGAACTCAGGAAGTCTGGTAGGGCCCTTGAATGGAAGAGGTTGGGGTTGCAGGCTGGAATCCTGTGTTGCTGGGGCACTGGGGCTCTTCTGGGGGTGGGGGGTAGTGTAGAGTTAGTAGGCCTGAGGCTGGTTGATTCTGGAGCCTGGGTGCCCTGTTCAGGGAGATGGCTAGTCCCTGCATTCACTAAGGAAACACAGATGCAGTCTGCATTTTGGGGTCAGCAGCGCAGCCTCACAATCGCTCAGCAGTGACAGAGCTTAACTTCTTGCTACTCAGATACCGTAAATGATGGTCTCCACAATCTTAGGTTGGTATCAAGATTTTGTTTCAAGATAACGAAGTAGATGGGAAACTATCTGAGAAGGAGAAAGGGGACCAATGACAGGGGAAAGGGCTACAAGAGAGGATCATGGGGTGTGAATATAATTATAATTTATTCTTATATTACATAATATTATATTATATGCTCTATAATAAAATATGTTGTTATATTATATATTATATTATAATCAATATATTGTATAATGAAACAAGTTAACTTTTTCACTAATATATACTAATTTTCAAAAAAAAATATGAGAAAATGAGATGGCTCAGTGGAGAAAGGTGTTTGCTGCCTGATGACCTCAGTTTGAGACTCAAGGACTCACACGATGGAAGGAGAGAATTGACTCCCTCAAGTTATCATCTGACTCCCACATGTGCACTATGTACACACACACACACACACACACACACACACACACCTAACACACAGAAAGAGAGAGAGAGATGCAATAATTATCTCTTTTTTTTTTTGTATTGTCAAGACAAGGTTTCTCTGGATAGCACTGTCTGTCATGGAATTCACTTTATAGACCAGGCTGACCTTGAACAGAGATCCACCTGCCTCTGCCTCCCACAATAATTATCTTTTAAAAAGAAATTCCACCAAAAAAAATGAAAGAGACAGAGTCATCTAGTAAGATCACCATGTACTGAGGGCAGTTATGTAAGCCCCATGTGTCCTGAAGCTAGCCTACTGATCTCATGTCAAAGACAAGCTATAGAATTCATCCATGTCTAAACCTAACACCATTTCTGTTTTTTCAGGGTCTCACTATAGCCCTAACTGGTCTGCAACTCCATATGTAGACCAGGCTGGCCTCAAGCTACTAAGCTCAGCCTGCCTCTGCCTCCTGTGTGTGCTGGGATTAAAGACATGGACCATGACACCTGACCTCTTAATGTGATGTCTTAATATGAAATACATAACTATGACTCATTTTAATCTTTAAAAACATGATTTTATCTTATTTTTATTGACAAAATTATTTTAACTTCATATGGGAAATCCTTATGTCATGTATTAATTATCTTTCTTGTTGCCATATCTAATATCTGGCCAAAAAAAAAAAAACAGCTTAGGGAGGAATAGCTTCCTTTGGCTCACAGTTTTGCTGTTTTTTGATATTTATTTTTATTTTGTATGTGGGCATGTATGTGCATCATATGTGCCGTACCCACAGAGGCCAGAAGAGGGCATCGGGTCCCATAGAACTGGAGTTACAGGCAGTGAGCCCCAAGAGGCAGGCAGCAAGAACTGAACCCCAGTCCTCTGCAAGAGTAACAAGTATTGTTAATGGCCATTTGGCTCACCATTTGAAGGTTCAGTTCCTCACGGCCAGATAAGTATGGGAGCAATAGTATGAAGCATTATATCAGCAGTCACAAAGCAAACAGGAAGTGACCCACTTCCTCCAGCCAGGCTCCACTTTCTAAGGGTTCTATTACCATCTAGGCACCAAGTGTTTAAACATATGAGCCTGTGGGGCAAATTTCATACTCAAATCACACATACCCTAAATCAGTTTATTTATGGGATATCAAATTTTGGGGTTTTTTTTCCTTTGCTAAAATTTGTTTTTCTTTGCTTCAGCAGCCAATTCTACTTGCCCAAGAAAGATGTCATCACAATGCTTTTGAACTCCGATTCAGTTGCTATGCCAATGGAGAAACAGAATGCTACATACTCAATACATTGAACAAGTTGAAAATTTGTCTGTGGTCAAGGGACCAGTAGAGAGCTGTGTGTGACCTCATCCACATATCCTAGCAGGAGCATCTTAGCAATAGAATCTTTTAGAAAAAGTTTAACTGGTTTGTACACTGAGGTCCTCAAGACTACTTGGGTAGGTGTCCTTCCTCCCTCCACTGGAAGTCCTGCCTGGCTACAAAACCCAAGACCGGAAATTTGTCCTGCCTACAAGATATACAGGGATAAAAGATGGAAAAGAGATTGAGGGAATGGCCATCCAATAACAGGCCCACCTTGAGACCTACCTCATGGGAGATGCTCAACCCCTGATGCTATTAATAATACTCTGTTATCCTTGCAGACAGGAACCTAGCATAACTGTCATCTGAGGTGTTTCATCCAGCAGATAACAGAAAAAGACACAGAGACCCACAACCAAACATTAGGTGGAACTCAGGGAGTCTTGTGGAAGAGTTGGAGAAAGATTGAGGGAGCTGGCGGGGTTAAGGACATCACAAGAAGACCTACATAGCCAACTAATGTGGGCCCACAGAGGCTCATACCACTGAACCACCAACTGAAGAACATGCATGGACTGCTCCCAGGCTCCCTAAACATACGAAGCTGATGGGCTGCTTGGTCCTCAAGTGGGTCCCCTAACAACTGGAGCAGGGTCCGTCTCTGAGAATGTGAACAATTCTCACATTCCCAAAGGGGGACTTATCCAAAGGTAAAACAAGGCAACAACTCTGTCGCCTCCCTTTGGATCCTGTTTTCCTAGCAAGGCTGCCTTGTATGGCCTCAGTGAAAGAGGAGGCACTTAGTCCTAATGCGATCTGATGTACCACATTGGGGGAAGGGGGTATGGAGGAAACAGGCGAGAGAGTGGGACTAGGAGAAGAGGAAGGAGTGGGTTTGCAATTGGGATGTAAAATAAATAGATAACGCTAATGAAAACAAACAAACAGACTACTAAGGTAGAGATGATCTCCAGAGTATTGGATAAATGAAGTCATATGGAGGTCAGATAAAAGTAGCTCGTCTCTGAATGAAGACACGACCTAGAGCAGCCTTGACCTCCTTGTTCCGGAGGCTGTAGATGAGGGGGTTAAGCATGGGGGTCACCATGGTGTATGACAGGGACACCACTTGCTTGCTCTCAGGAGAGTAGCTGGCCTTGGGGCGCAAGTGGATGACCCCCGTTGTGCCGTAAAACAGAATTACCACAACGAGGTGGGAGGCACAGGTAGACAGAGCCTTGTGGCGCCCAGAGGCCGATGGCATCCTAAGGACAGCAACCAGAATCATGACGTAGGATGTGGCTATGAGACAGAAGGGAACCATGATGACAAGGACTGTGGCCACGAACACATTGGCCTCAAAGACTCTGGTGTCGGCACACACCAGGCTCAGCAGAGGTGCTATGTCACAGATGTAGTGCCGGATGCCATATGGTCCACAGAAGGGAAAACTGAAGAGCCAGACGGTCAAGAAGAGTGACACTGGAACTCCTGCCAGCCAGCAGATGGTGGCCAGCAGGTGGCACAGCCGCGGGTTCATGATGACACCATAGCGCAGTGGCCTGCAAATGGCCAGAAAGCGGTCCCAGGCCATGACCGTGAGGAGAAAGCACTCAGATGTGACACATGACAGCACTAGGAGCAGCTGCATGGCACAGCTCGTGGGGGACACTCCACGTCCAGGCCGCAGCAGGGTCACCAGAAGACGGGGAGCCACGTCCAGTGAGAAGCAGATCTCCACCAGTGCCAGCTGGCGCAGGAAGAAGTACATGGGCGCACGTAGGCCTGGGTCCAGGCTGGTGAGGATAACGATGAGTGTGTTGCCTAGCAACGTGAGCAGGAAGGTGGCCAGGAAGAGCGCTGCGAGCATTGGGCGCAGCGAGGGCACGTGTGCGAACCCCAGCAGCACGAACTCCAGCTCACTCTGATTAGCCCAGTGTGGCATTGCTCAGCAGGGTAGCATGGGCCCAGAGTGAGCCTGGAGAGCCCTCAGGACCAGAGAGTAGCCCTGTGGAGAGTACCAGAGGGAGGAGAAGACGAAGTGAGAACTGTAGCCTGTGAATTCCACCCTTCACATTCCCAAAGGAGAACGTATCCAAAGGTAAAACAAGTCTAGTCCCTCACCATGGGCAGAGAGCCCTTCTTAAAATTCCCAATGAGCGTGGGATGAAACAAAGTGACCTCACCTGCTTACCTAGGCCATCTTTGTCCTCCCTTGCAATCCTCTCTTTCAATTCCCTCACCCACCCTCCCTTTTTTTTCAGATGGTGTCACTTCAAGTAGCCCTGGCTGTCCTGAACTCACTCTGTAGACCAGGCTATCCTGTAACTCACAGAGATCCTCCTGTATCTGCCTCCCTAGTGCTAGGATTAAAGGCGCGGGCCACCATGCCTGTGAGATCGTTCTTTGCTAGCTCTCCATCCTCATCCCCTTCTGCACTTCTAGCTCACTAGGTTTGGTTTCCAGAACCTTTTCATCTATGGCCTCTGATATTTCCCTCTCACTTCACAACCTTTGTCACTCAGGCCGCCTTGATTAAACTCAGTGTGTCACAAAACCAAGACAGAACAAAAAGATGTAAAAGTAGAAAATGGATTTGTGGGAGAGTGGGGCATGGAAATTAGAGAGGGTAAAGGGACAGTAATCAAGATTATATATATATGTATGTATATATGTAATTTCCATATATATTATACATATAAAATTGCAAAAGAACAAATTAAATTTGAATAAAAGGGGATCCATCAAAAAAGAAAGGAATTCCTTTTCTTAAAGAGTTAAGATTTCCATGAGCTGCTGGATGATGTGCTTAGTCATGTTGCTGCTACTTGATGTGCCAGGGTGGGTTGGTACTCATGGTGGGGCTCTCCAAGGAGAGTAGGGGGTGATGATGGGGCTGAGAGGAGAGACGGGGCTCCAGTTAAGTTGTGGGGCTGAGAGGAGAGGAGAGATGGGGCTCCAGTTAAGTTGTAAAATGGACTTTTTAAAAAGAGTTAAGATTTCCAACACAACACCAGACCAAAAATAAGAAATAAAAACATGCCCAGTGAATAAAGACAAGGCCGCTTCTTAAATACCCTGAAGGATGACACCCCTTCACAAACACAGACTGAGCCTATTCAGTTGACAGCAGAGCAGTAGCTGTAAAACTGAAGTCAGCTGATTTTAGGAACTCCTAATAAATAGATCATGAGCTCCAGCTTGAGGAGAAACACATCAACAAGTGGGAAATGCTCACCCAGTGAATTAAAAGGACATGAAAGAAATGCTTCAGGGCACAGAGAATCTGATTAATAATGGCTGTCTTGGAGGGATGGAAAAATCCCTGCCACACATGAGCAAGGCAAAGTCGCCTCTGTCTAAGCCTTCGTCTTACCTGTGAAGTTGTCATAACGGGATTTCCCTCACTTGGAGGACTGGATAAAACAATTCTACTTACTCAGGTAGCCAACACAGCCACGGTGATCTTTAAAGGAGGTCAGAAGGCTGGGGAGCTTAACTCTGGGTAAAACACTTGCTACACAAGCATGAAGCCTTGTGTTCCATCCCCAGACAGACATGGCAGCAGGTGCTTGTAACCTCAACTCTGGGAGGAGGGGTGGAGAGAGGAGGATCATTGGCCAGCCACTCTAGTGGAAAGGGTGAGCTCCAAGTTCATTGAGAGACCTTGTGTTGAAAAATAAGGGAAGTGAATGGCCTCTGGCCTCCCCGTGAGCATATGTGTACATACACATGCACACGCACACACACACACACACACACACACACACACAGAGAGAGAGAGAGAGAGAGACAGAGAGAGAGATGCAGCCTATTAGCCATGGTAGTACATGCTGATTATCCTACCACTTGTGCGATGGAGGCAGAAATATCAGGAATTCAAGGACATCTTCATCTACATAGTCAGTTCAAGGCCAGCCTGGACTATGTGAGACAGTATGTCTTAAAATATAAAATATAGAATGGGACAAGGTGGAATGGGATGGGATTGGATGGAAGAGCAGGGGTAGAAAATGAGCGGAGAGGGGAGGGGAGGGGACGGGAGAGGAGAGGAGAATGTTAAAGTACAATGACATGGAAGATAATCAAGAAATAATCTGCCTCAAAATACAAGTTGTGGAACAAGAAGGATAGGATGGTATCTTGGTTTGGTTTATTACTGCTCTGATGAAACAGCATAACCAAAGCCCCTTGAGGAGGAAAGGGTTTATTGACCTATGGTTCCGCATTGTAGCCGATCATTAAAGGAAGTCAGGACAGGAACTCAAACAAGGTGGGAACCTAGAGGCAGGAGCTGGTGCAGAGGCCATGGAGGAGTGTTCTCATTAGCTTGCTCTTCATGGCTTGCTCAATCTGTTATAGAACCCAGGACCATTGATGCCCAGGGATGTCTCCACCCACAGTGGACTGTGCCCTCCCCCATCAACCACTAATTTTAAAATTGCCTTACTGGCTTCCCTACAACACGGTCTTATGGAGGCATTTCCTTAACTGAGGTCCCTTCTTCTCTCAGATGACTGAGGCTTGTGCCAAGTTGGCATAAAACTACACAGCACTGCCGGTACAATGCAATGCGCACCGCAGAACTACTCTGTTTTTCTTTCAGGTCCACATGTACAGGGAGAAGTGCACCACAAATGTGGGAAAGGACACACCCCAAAACAATGAAGGAGATCCCTCTCAAAGATGAGGATCCTAGTTGGTGGTAATAGTTAGAGAATTTTAAATTTGGTATTTTTAAAATTGTAGACTGGCAGAATGGCTCGGGGGGTAAAGGTGCAAGCCTGACAATTTGAGTTTGATCTCTGGAATCCGCATGGTGAAAGGAAAACCTGGAAGTTGCCCCTCTGACCAACACACACACACACACACACACACACACACATACATACACGCACATACATACATGCACATGCACACACACCTCTCGAACACATACATGCATAAATAAATGTAATTTTAAAATCTAAGTTTCATTAAAAGAATTACTGTAAACAAACCACTATTAAGAACAGGCCCTGGAAATCCTACTATTTGCTGCCAAATGGATGAAACTAGAAAAGCTCATCCTGAGTGAGCTAATCCAGATCCAGAAAGATGCACATGACGTCTATTGACTTATAACTGGATTTCAGCCATATAATACAGGATAACTATCCTACAATCAACAGACCGAAAGGAACAGGACTTGGTTACTTGTTAGTGACATACTTTGCCCTTATCCTTAGCGGAGCTGCCATGTAGGCCTCCAGTGCAAGAGGAAGCTCTTGGCCCTCAGATGGCTGCTGAACTGAAGGGGGTTGATATGTAGGGCACCCCACACTGGAGAAGTAAGATGCATGGGAGAAGGGGGAGAGGGTGGGAGGGTGAGAAGGTGAGCCCAGGAGGGGTGGAGGGAGGGGACTGTGATGAGATGTAAATTTAAGTAATAAATAAGCAGTAAAAAATGGGGGGAACTGGAGAGATGGCTCAGCAGTTAAGAGCACTGGTTGCTCTTCCAAAGGACCTGGGTCCCAGCACTGACAAGGCAATTCACAGCTGTCCGTAATTGGAAGATGTGGTTGGTGCACACCTTTAATCCCAGCACTCTTGAGGCAGATGCAAGCAGATCTCTGTGAGTTCAAGGCCAGCCTGGTCTACAGAGCGAGTCCATGACAGCCAGAGCTATTATACAGAGAATCCCCATCTCAAAAAAACAAAAAACAAAACAAAACAAGCCCTGGACGGGTGTGGTGGTGCACACCTTTAATACCAGCACTCGGGAGGCAGAGGCAGGAGGATTTCTGTGAGTTTGAGGCCAGCCTTGTCTCCAAAGAGAGTTCTTGGTCTACAAAGACAGCCAGAGCTGTTACACAGAGAAACCCTGTATTGAACTCCCCACCCAAAAAAAAAAAAAAAAAGAGCTGGCCCAGCAGTAGATGGCCAATACAAAACAAACTCAATGGCATCTTTAGAAGTTCTTTGTCTCATAATGTCTTGTCAGGATTTTTTTCATTTATTTATTTTTGCCTTCCTTTGTGTACATATTACAACTTCTTGTGGTTTTATTGGATTCTTGTGTGCATGAGTGTGTGTGTGGGTGTGTGTGTGTGTCCATGTCTACATGTGTTTCCTGTGTTTTTTCTTCAGCTGTTCTTCTATTTGTCTGTCTGTTGGTTTGTTTGTTTTGTCCTATTCTGGCTTGTTTGTTTTTGTCTTATCTTATTTAGTTTGTGATTGTTCCTTAGATACCTGCTTGTTTCCTAAGAAGAGACGGAAAGGGCATGAATTAGTATTTGAGGGGAAGACCTGGAAGGAGTTGGGAAGAGGAAACTGTGTATTAAAAAATATATTTTCAGCCGGGCGGTGGTGGCGCACGCCTTTAATCCCAGCACTTGGGAGGCAGAGGCAGGTGGATCTTTGTGAGTTCGAGGCCAGCCTGGTCTACAAAGTGAGTCCAGGACAGCCAAGGATACACAGAGAAACCCTGTCTCGAAAAACCAAAAAAAAATATATATATATTTTTTTTTCAATAAAAGAAAAATAGAAAAACAAAGAATTCCTGTAAAGATAAAAAGTACAAAGGCTAATTCAACCCATACTCTTTATTGAATTTACCTTCTAGTCTGGACATAGGTTCTTGGAGAACTTACTTAAATCCTGGGTTTCACCAATCTGAGGATGTACATAAGGAATGGATTTTAGTCATTGTGTGGTGGTTTTTTGTTCTGTTTTGTTTTGTTTGTCAGATGGAATCATTCAACTAAATTCACAGCTATGATCTCCCCTTAAGCTCCCCATCACCCAGACAGGAAAACAGAGCCTTTCTTTATCTCAAAGTAATATCTTCCGGGATTAAGTTTCTGGTCCATTACTGAGTCAGAAAATACATTTAGCAGGGCCTGACCAGTATTCTTTTAGTGAAGTAGAGCATTTTAAAATATGATCATGGCATAGACCAGTGATTAGAACTATTTGTAGCATCTCTCTGAACACCACCCCATCCTATGTTAATATGCAAGCAAAGAATACAACATCTTCTTTTATTTTTTTCTTAAGACTGGATCTCGCTATATAGGCATGGTTGGTCTGGACCAACCTTTCCCCAGCTTTGAAGGGAAGGTCACAACATAGCTCAGACTGGCCTCCAACTAATGTAAATCCCCCTGGCTCAGACTGTCAGGGTCTGGGATTACATACCTGAGTCACCATCACTTTTAAGGACCCAGGAAACCCATATCTAGATGAGATGAAAAGCTATCCCCTGATTACAGATTCCTCTAAGCAAAGACTCAGTGCCTCTTACAAGAAACTGGAACTAGAGCTGGAGCATGCAATCAAATCTTGGAGAATACACAACCCAAAACAAACAAGGGCTTAGATACCTGATTTGTTCCTTGATGGGTACCCCTTCCCCCAGCTTTGAAGGGAAGATCATAATATACCTGGGGTTCGAGGCAAGAGGGAAAAGAATGGAATACACAACCCAAAACAAACAAGGGCTTAGATACCTGATTTGTTCCTTGATGGGTACCCCTTCCCCCAGCTTTGAAGGGAAGATCATAATATACCTGGGGTTTGAGGCAAGAGGGAAAAGAAAGGTTTGTCACTGAGTAAACAGCACCAAGTGTTTCAAAGAGTAGTATAGAAACTTTAATGCAAACTCATCCATTTACTAACTATGAGAATGGCTTAGCTTCTCTGTCCCTCATCTGTAAATTTATGATAATAATGGTGCCTGCACCTTAAATGTCAGTGAGAATTAACTAAAGCAGTGCACAAGTCTTGGGATTCAAAGCCTCCCATGGCAATACACAGTCATCAACTTCATGGTTACCAACACTATCAGCATAGCCCTCCATGACAGTCAACATCACCCCATCATCACTATCATCACTGAGACCTCAGGATCACCACTCTAATCACTGCCATCATCAACGTGGTCATCGGTATAATTTCTATCACCACCACTATTATCTCATCATCATCACCCTCACTACCATCATCATCACCACATCATTATAATCTTTAGTCACCACCATCACCACCATCACCACATCACCATGCCATTATAACCTTAATCACCATCATCACCACACTACTACTATCTATATCTTCATCATCATCTCCAACATCCCACCACCACCAGCAGCAGCAACAACAGCTGCATCACCATTCTGCTACAATCGTAATCTTCATCATCATAATTACCACCTCCATCAGCCATCAACATCAAAGAATGAAAAAAAATGATGTCCTGCTCCCAGTGATCATCACAGCATCTGTCAATCAGAGCCCCATGTTCATCCTTCCCTTCAGCCTGACCCCTTGCCCTTCATGGAGAACCAGCTCACCTGCTCCTCTTTCTGCCTGGAACTGAGTTATGAGAAACTCACTCCCTTAATCCAAGAGCTCCTGTGGCTGACTGGGATTTCAGAAACCGAAGATTTTAGTCTTTGGCTCTGGACAGATAATGAGAGCCCTGAAGACTCTCCCCTCAGAGAATGGTGCTCATTATGTGTATCTCTACTCCGTGTGAAGGCAAAAGGGGGCAGAGAATCTGGAGTCCCTGCTTCCCCCAGAGACTGTGATCCTTGCCATAGTTCCCTCTCCATTTTCCCCTTCTGGCCTACTAGATTGTATTTGCCTCTGTCTACACATAAGAAATCCACAGTCCCCTCACTGGTCTATAATGCCCCTGAAGATTTCTCCTGCCCACCCTTCCATCTTCATGTCTTACCATGTCATGGTACAGCTCTCTACAGCCCCTATCCATGCCAGGGAAACTGAGAAAAGAGGTTAAGGTTTTGGTATGAGAAGCCCATGGTGCACATTTCTACTTCAGCCAGTGAGTGAATGAAGAAGATAAATGAAGAAGGTTTCCACAGACCTCCCAATGGTAAATCAAATACAGCTCTTCATTCTGGGAAAGGCTCACCTGAAGGCACAAAGCACAGAGCTTAATAGGGACAGATTGGAGCAAGTCTATGTGGTTTTGGATAGTGACACCATCATTCTCTTGCCAAGCGATACCGATAAAGTCACTTCTGTTTGCCTTCCTAAGAGATGAGATTCATGTAGGACAGATTTTAAAGGGCTAGAGAATATATTCAACTGATTGATCACTTTTTATGTTTTATTCTACTTTTAATCTTGGGGTGTGGTGCAGATGTTTACAGAGGTATCGGACCCCCTAGTACTGGAATTACAGGCTGTTGTGAGGAGCCCGATGTGAATGCTGAAACTCAACCTCAGATCTTCAGGAAGAGCAGTATGTGATCTTTAGGACCGAACCATCACTTCTAGCCAATCTTTTGAAAGTGCGTAGAGCAGTACCTGAGGCAAGTGGGAACACAGTAATCACTATGGTCACTGTGTAATCAGTATTACGTAATTTTAGCAGGTTCTTTGAGATGCAATTCATATGCCATGCAACTCACCCAATTTAAAGTAAAAACTGTGTTCTTTAGTATATTCACAAGGGTGTAGATCCATCATCAATATCTCACCACTCCCCAAAAATAAACCTTCTGACAACCTAGTAGTTCCTCCCTATCCCTTTCCCTTCCCCACTCCAAGCTTCTAGTAGCTACTAATCTATTTTCAGTCTCCATGGATATACCAGTTGGGAATATTTCATGTAAATTGGCTTATATGTTGCTTCCCCTCTTGCCCCATAGCAAGATATTTTCAAGGTTTATCTGTGTTGTAGCACACGCCAACCTTTCATTTCTTTCATTTTAATATTGATTCTAGTATTCCATCGTGTGTGTGTGTGTGTGTGTGTGTGTGTGTGTGTGTGTGTGTGTTTATCTGTTCTCCAGTTGGTACCCAGGATTGAACCCAGACTACTGTGCTTGCTAAACAAGCATTCTTAATGCTGAACTATGCCTCATTCCCTAAAAGGGGATTCTAGATGGGTGCTTTATCACTGAACCATACCCTCAGCCCCTCACTGGTGGATTATAGACAAACATTATTCCAATGAGTGATGATGGGTGACTTCTAGATAAACATTCTATTACTAACCAATACTCCCAGTAGCTCATTGGGGGATTCTAGGCAAGTGGTCTGCCACTAATACATTCCCCCCAGCCCCTTAATGGAAGAGCAAACACTACAGCACTTAAGCTCCACTCCTCAATGCTTTCCCTGGTAGATTCTAGGCAGTCACTCTATGTTATGGTGATGGCCCCAGTTGACAGACTTCTGAGTTGTTTGTGCTTGGTTAGGGCTGTTGTGAGTAACACTGATGTAGACATCATACACAGGTTTTTGTGTAGTCTTATGCTCTTGTCTGTCTTGGGTCAATATCTGTCTTAGAATGGCTCTGTGTTTGACATTCTAAGATACCATCAAGCTGTCACTCTCTTCTCATTCTGTGTTTGTTCACTCTTCAAACAATGGATGTAAGGCATATCCCTATAATATTTGGAGTACTGGTCTACCAACGATGGCAACATCCCCAACAATGCAACTTACTGTTCACTGGCTTTTAGCTCACTGGAAAGATGAGCTGGATGGCACTGAGTTTGTCTTGTCCACTGGTGTATGACAGCTTTGAGACATTTCCTATAACAGAACCATTGATAAATAAATACTTCATAAATGCCTGGTGGAGTCCCTTTGCCAAACAGTTACTGAAATTTTTTGTCCTTTACCTTTTGGGTGTAGTTTTACACATCTTGATGACTAGCCCTTGGCTCTGCATTTTGCCAGTATCCATTCACTATTGACTGTCTTTCTCAGTCTTCTAACATTGTCTTTCAGTGAAAAGTAATCATTAATTATTTGAGCAGTCTCAGTATATTGCACCAGACTGGCCTTGAACTTATTGTGTAACCTAGGAACTCATGAACCTCCCACCTCAGCTTCCTGGGTGTTGAGATTATGGGCACCTACCTCCATGCCTGGATATTGACTATTAATTTTAATGGTTCTTCTCTTATTACACACCTCAAAGTTCAGGCTGGAGAGATAGCTCAATGAATAAAAGCATTGCTTCCAAGAATTGTTGTGGGGTATTCACTAGAGAAGAGTGTTCAGACGTGGATTAAGCCTATAGAAAGTCTTTATGAGCCTGCCTTCACCTACACTGGAAGTTTGGGATTCCAGTGTAAACCTGAGCCTTTCTCAGGGTGAAATTTTAACCACAAAAACCATGTTCTGTGTTGCCATACTTCGGTTAACAAGAACAGTTACCCAGAATCAGAATTACAGAAGGTAAAAAGCAAAGTTAGTACATTTTCAGACTTTCCCAGAACTATATGAAAAGAAGAGAAAAGCCAGAAAGAAGCGTCAGGATTTAAAGCCTTGGAGTAAATGAAATGCTCTCTTCTGGAAATGGCACGGCCATTGCACTGTGAACTCCCCGCAGCTGCGGTCGCCTGCGCAAGATCAACCAACATTCCAGCAAGCAGCACTAAACAGACTTATGGGTTACAACAAAGATTTTTTAAAGGACAAGACATGTAAGTGGGAGAGGCATGTGCTGGAGGCTATCTGGAGGGAACAGGGAGTTGGAGGTGGTTATGATCAAGATGTTTTGTGCTCAGAATCATCTGTAATTTCAGTTCGAGGGGCTTCAGCACCTTCTGCCCTCCTTGGATACTGCATACACATGGTACACATTCACTCGGGAACACTCACATATGCATAAAATAAATACTGTAATTTATTTTTTTCCATTTTTTATACATTTTTACTAAAAATAGATTTGCTGCTTTTCCCATTCCCTTTCCTTCCTCCAGCCCCTCCCTACAGATTTTGTGATACACAGATATTATGTAACATCCAGACACCACTGTCCAGTGATCGTTTTCTAGATGCAGTTAGAACTCTAGACCGAGTTCCTTTCTGGCTTTATCTGTTCTCTCTCTCTCTCTCTCTTCCCCCTCCCCCCACACAGTGACAGAAGTGAGATAGCCACAGCAACTCTGAAAATGTTTATCATCTAATCCTTTGTTTGTAAGCTCCAGTAGGGCCGAGGATGGGCTCAGTTGGTAGAGTGCCTGCCTGGCATGCAATGGTAGGTCAATCATGCTCCATGAAAAGCTCCACACCCATGATTATCTGGGGAGCAGAAACTGAACTCCAAGGGTGTTTTGTTTTTTTTTAAGTTGGAGATTGGAATGGGGTGGATCTGGGAGGAGTTAGGAGAAGGAGAGATGGATGTGATCAAAATACAATCTGAGAAATTATCAAAAGATCAATAAGACTATTATATTAAATTCTTTTTCAAAGAAGTCCCTGTGTAGTGATGTACCCATTTAATTCCAGCACTCAGGAGGCAGAGGCAAATGGATCTCTGTGAGTTAGAGTCCAGCCTGGTCTATCAAATGAGTTCCAGGCTAGCTAGGACTACCTACTGAGACCCTCTCTCAGAAACTAAAATAAAATAAAAAGAAAGATGTTCCCCCCATTGGAATTTGAAGGGGCCAGAACTGAGAGAAAGTTTTGTGCCTCACACAAGTGACTTAGCGCAACACAATGCGCGTGCCCCTCAGCCGGGCCAGGGCATAGCGTGCTGCCATGTGGACCTCGCGGTTTCGAAGGCTGTAGATGAGTGGATTGAGAACAGGTGTGACCACCAGGTACAAAACGGCCACTAGTTTGTGGTGTCTAGCGGGGAGAGCACTAGAGGCTTGAGGCCGCAAGTACATGGCACTAACTGTGCCATAAAAGAGCCCCACCACCGCCAAGTGTGAGCTGCAGGTAGACAGGGCCTTGAGGCGACTCCCAGCCGAAGGCAACTTGCACACCGCAGCCAGAATCCAGACGTAGGAGGCTAGGATGAGGACCAAGGGTACCAGGAGGATGGGCACGCCCAGGCCATAAACCAGCCTGTAGTTGGCTGTGGTGTCCGCACACGCTGTCCTCAGCACCGCAGGCAGCTCGCAGAAGAAGTGATCTACTGCAGGCCTCCCGGGACAGAAGGGCAGGCTCAGCGCTGCCACCGCATTGGGCACAGAGAGCGCAAAGCCCAATGTCCAGGATGCTCCAGCCAGCGCAGAGCAGCGGGACGCTGTCACCAGGGTCGCATAACGCAGGGGTGTGCACACAGCCAGGCAACGGTCCAGGGCCATCGCGGCCAAGAGGATGGCCTCACAGCTGCCCAGGGAGATGCCCACGTACAGCTGCATGCCACAGCGTGCTAGGGAGAGGCGGGCACGACGCATGGCCATGTGTGCCAGCGCCTGAGGCAGTGTGGTGCTCACATAGGCTGTGTCCAGCAGGGCCAGGTGGGTCAGCAGGCGGTACATGGGCCGATGCAATCGTCTGTCCAGAGCTATCAGTCCCACTAGGGCACCATTACCCAACACCGTCGAGAGGTAGGCCAAGAGAAGTGAGGCCCATAGCAGGGGACGCAGGGAAGGTGGAGCCCATAGTCCCAGCAGCAGGAACTCTGAAGTTCCTGAATCATTGAGGGTTCTCGGGCCCATCCTGCAGAAAGAGACAATGGCAGCGTTACTGGAGCCCCTCTGGGCTGAGAGGGTAAGGATGGGGGACCCAGCTCCTCTTTCCATTTACGATCATCACTTGTTTACTAGTTCTGCCTCTGCCACTCGCAGACTATGTTATGTTGGAGGAAGATTTTTAATATGAATTTTCTCCCTTAAGAGAAAGGTTTTTGACAAAAGCTTAACGGCCTGAGCTTTAATCCTTGAAATACACAAGATAGAAGGAGAGAACCAACCCCAACCTCAACATCACACACACTCATACCCACACACACACTGAAGCTGGTGATGATAAATTAATTAATTAAAACACATTTTATATATCATTTTGTAAAAGAATCTTTCTTTGCCCCTTCTTGCCTCCCTCTTCTCTGTCTCTTCCTGCCTCCTCTTTCTTTCCCCTCACTGTCTCTCTCTCATTTTCTCTCCTTTCTACTTCCCCAACTTTCTCTTGTCTTCCACTCCATCCTCTTCTTCTCCTGCTTCCCTTTATCCCCCTTCCCCTTCTCTGTCTACTTCTCTCTTCCTTCTTGCTCTTCCTCATCCCTCTCTCTCCCCTCTCTCACTCCATTCCCCAACATTCCCTCTCTCCTCTCTCTCTCACTCCTTCCAACCTCTGTCCTCCATTTCTCCTTCTTTATCCTTCCTTCTCCTCTCCTCTCTTCTTTTCCTTCCTCCACCCTCTTCCTCTCCTCTTCCCATTGTATCCCTTTCTATCTCCCTACCCATCCCCTTCCACTTTCTCTCCATGTCTACATGGCACTACATCACCGTCTATATGATAATCCACTTCCAGGTTCATTCAGGCTGGTTTCATCTAAGTCCTCATGAGACCCTGGGACCCCAAATCTAAGCCTACCTTCTAATCCTAATGCAACCCTAACCCGACCCTAACACTAACTCCTCACCATTTGTCATTCAGTTCTTCAGCTCAAAATATATCAAACTTGTACAGTGGAAAGCGCCACCTGGCAGATGTGGGGTGGTGTTTGAGGTTGTAAGATCCACCCCACTTTGGGGACCAGTGGCCCCCACACCAAAACATAAAGCCAGGGTGGTCCACACACAAGTCCTTTTGACACTACCTCCTGCTGCCCATCTCCAGCCTCCTCTCCCCTGCTTCTGAAATCTCCTTCCACTCTGTGCCAATCATTCTTAAGGCCCAAGGTTGCGCTTGGGGTCCAAGATTCAATCACAAGAGGCCCTTCTCTGTTTTGCTGGAAAGAGACTATTCTCTACAAAGATCTCTACGCGTCACAGGCAAGTCAGATGCATACCTCCTCTTCTCCCCTCTTCTCTTCCCTCCAGCTTCTCTCTCCTCCTCATTCCTCGCCTCTTTCCTCCCTCTTGGAACCATCTTTTCCTCCTCCCACCAACATTTCCTCCTGTCCTGGCTTCTCACAATGTTGTCTTTCATGTCTTATTCTCTCACACATTTTCATTCTACTCTGCCTATCCTTTGTCACAAACACTGGTGCCCCCAATTCCTATCTTTATTTCCCTCCCTCCCTCCCTCCCTCTCCTTACTTCTATCTTCCTTTCCTCCTTCTCCCATTGATCCCTTCAGTGTCCCTCCCTTTTCTCTTTTATTACCTTTTCCCCTATCTCCCTACCTTTTCCTTTTCTTTCTATCCAACTGCCTTTTAGGCCCTTCGCCCTCTTCCCCCTCCCCTCTCTCTCCCTACCCTGTCCTTCCCTCTCTTCCCCCTCCCCTCTCTCTCCCTACCCTGTCCTTCACTCTCT
>CAJQZJ010032290.1:3240462-3250985 GCA_907164525.1 Lophiomys imhausi
ATATATATATATATATATATATATATATATATATATATATATATATGCATACCCATATGGAGACCCAAGGTTGATGTAAGGAATCATCCCCAGCTGTTCTCCCACCTTGATATACACTTTGGGAACTGACAACCTAATTTATGCAAACAACAGATGTGCAGTGATCTGTAGAAAATAAAATGAGGAACCGTGGGCTTCTCCTAGTCCAGGCAGCCACTCTGGGATAGGAAGACCCTGTCCCTCCCCCACTGCTTCTGTTCAGTCTCATTCTTGGTGACTCATCTCCATCCCTGGGTTATTAAGTGTTGCCTGGCAACTAGACCAACTCCTTCTTTCTCTCCCCTGTTGTGAGGACTGTGAATACTCACAGTGTTCCATCCTCAAAGCCACCACTGCCTGCAGGGGACCTGAACATTTGATTTTTAAAAACTACATCTTAGTATTTACTCCGTGTGTGTGTGTGTGTGTGTGTGTGTGTGTGTGTGTGTGTGTGTGTATACAGGTACTTGCCATGGCTTATGCATAGAGGTCAGGGGACAAGTTGTGGAAGTCCACTCTCTCCTTCCACCATGTTGGTCCTGGGGATTGAACTCAGTCTTGATGGCAAGCACTTTTGGCCACTGATCCATCTCACTGGCTCCAGATCTGGATCTTTAAAAGTGAAGTCAAGCACAGTAGTGCTCACAACTGACTCCACATGAGCTACTATCTCTGGTAGTTCAATTTCAACATTGTATCTTGAGGCTGAAAACATAGCTCAGTAGTTAAGAGCTCTTCCAGAAGACCTGGGTTGGATTTCCAGTGTCTACATGACAGTGCACAATGTAACTCCTGTCCCAGGGGATCTGATGACTTCTTCTGGCCTCCTTGGGCACTGCATGCATGCACTTCACAGCATTCGTACAGGCAAATGCCCATACAAGAACAAAACTTTAAAACAACAACAACAAAAATCATTAGATCTCTCTTCACTTCCTCTCTTGTTTTCCATCTTTCAACGTCTGTTCTGGGAGCCTCAGAAAGCTCAGCAGAACACCATACGACATGCTCTGCTTTGTCTTATCTATTCATTTTTGGTTTTCCAGACAGGGTTTCTCTGTGTAACAGAGTCCTGGCTGTCCTGGACTCCATTTGTAGGCCAGACTAGTCTCAAACTCAGGGGATCGGCCTGCCTCTGCCTCCCAAGTACTGGGATTGAAGGCGTGTGCCACCACACCCAACCCTTTTTTTTTTTTAAATCAGTCAACAGATGTTTTTGTGGATGCTGCTCTCTACCACTGGGGGGAAAAACAGTGTAGTGGTAACCTTATCACATGTGAAAATGTCACTGGCTCATATTTTTAATATGGCATTTGCATATACATTTTGGTCCTTTACTTCTGCCTCCTGCGCTGTCCTAAGATGTGAATGTTGAACGATGATGTGTGTGTGCACATTACACATGTGTGTCACAGTGCAGGCATGGAGGTTAGCGGACAACTTAAAGGAATCTCGTCTTTCTTTAAATAAAGGAATCTCATCTTTCTTTAAACCATGTAAGTTCCAGGAATCCAGTTCAGATCCTTGTCTTGGGCACAGTCACCTTTACCTACCTTTACCACAAGAGCCATCTTGCCAGCCCTGTAAATACATTTTGAAGTCACCTTAGCAGAAATGGATGGGGACCAGCAACCTCCCTTACCTGTCAACAAAGCCATGGTCTCAATGTTTCTTTTCCTTCAAATATTTCTTTCCCGTCTGTGGATAATCTTGCACTATGATGTGGCTGTCCTGATTCTTAAACCAAAGAATTATCCAGGGTAACATCTACCTTCTTTGTAAATGAGGAATGCTAGAGCTGGGCGTGAAGCTCAGTAGTAGGAGGCTTACTGAGCACTCGAGGCCGTGTGTTCGAACCCCACTACCGAAACGTGAAAACACTGTTAGTGATACTGGCAAGAGTGACAGGGCAAAATCTCAGAGAGTCAGGCAGTATCTCAGCCCTGGGACAGTGGAAGCAGGAGGAGAGGAGCTCAATGTCATCCTTGGCTACATAGTGAATGAATCTGAGACTAACCTGGGCTACATGAGGCATTGTAGTGGCTTGAATGAGAATGGCTCCCATTGGTTCATGCATTTGAATGCTTAGTCAGCAGGGAGTAATGTAAAAGAAGCTTTTTATTAAACCATGAAACCAAAACTTTATTAACAAATATAAACACCTATTATCTAACAATAACTATAAACTGTTGTATTAGGCTGGTGGAGTTTGACAGGAGGCCTGACCAGGCTTAGATATCCTGGTGATAAGGCCTGATCAGAGCCACCTAGGGAAAGAAGGGGACCTCACCTCACTTAGGTCTCCTGGTGATAAGACCTGAGACCAAGGGCGGCCCTTTCCCCCGATAATTAAAAACACCAAGACCTTTTAATATTTCAATGCTTATGCCTTAGTTGGGCAGACTCTCAACTAGCCCATCTAAGCTAAGCTGACCACCTAATCTCATCTAGCCATGTGGCTTGCTGTACCTTCAGGGCTCTCAGACACACACACACATCTGTCCATGACCGTGTCTCCTGACAGTAAGAGAGCTTTCTCTGTATCTTCTCAGGATTCCTTTCTTCATCCCAGGAAGTCCCACCTTCCTGTACTCTTTCTGCCCAGATAATTGGCCGTCAGCCACTTTTATTGTCCAATCAGAGAATGCCTCATATAGATCGTTATCCAGATCTCCAAACATTGAAATCAGCTTTTGAAAATCATGCATAAAACCTTTCTCCAACAAAACCTTATTTATTAATCCTAATAAACATCTATAGCCTAATAACACCTAAACAACTCTACCCTAACCCTTTTGAAAGGATACCAGATCCTCCAGCGCAGGTCTGTGAGGGCAACTTTGGTTTGCAGTCTGCTGCAGGAACACTGCAGTCAGAAGTCAGTTCAGTGGTCACTTGGCTATATCGTGCTGGCCCCCTCCTCACTTCAGCTTGGGCTCAAGGCCTCCTCAGTCAAACTTGGCGTCACAGCCTTGTCGGGGCCTCCTTACAGGACAGAAGCTGCACTCCCGCCTTCCTTCGAGGTCTCCTCAGCCTATGCATACCTCATGCCTCCAGCCAACCAACCTTCCAGGGCTTTTCTTAGCCTCCTGGGCTTGCCCTTAGCAGAAGTTGCTCTCTGTGGCTTTTCCTGTCAGTTTATGTGTGCCAAAGCTTCTCTCCTCTGGCTTCTTATTTTCTCAGGGCCAACGCTGTTCTTGTGTCATGTCTGCTTCGCACCCACATCTTTAGATAGGGTGTGGTTTTCGAGGTCTTACACGGGGGTCTGGCCCTTTCTTGCACTCTCTGTCGCCTCCTGTAGCCACACCCCTCAGCGGGACTTTCTCAAGGTTTCTGAGCCATTGCAGCCACACCCCTCAACAAAGCCCCGCTGAGTGTCTATCAGAGTCAAAACTTCAACTGGGCTCCACCCATTTCAGCTCCACTCAGCTCAACATCTTTCTCTCAGTTTCCTGGGCTTTACCAATTACATCTGCTGCCCAGGACTACACACTGACATATGCCAGGCCGATCTACATTCTAAAAGCCCTCACTAATTCACTACAGAGTAGAACTGTTTGGGAAGAATTAGGAGGTGTGGCTTTATTGGAAGAGGTGTGTCATTGGAGGTGGGCTTGCTTTGAGGTTTCAAAAGCCAATGCCAAGCTCAGTCTCTCTCAGCCTCTCTATCTCTGCCACTCTCCCTCTCCCTCTCTCCCTCCCCCTCTCCCTCTCCCTCTCCCTCTCCCTCTCCCTCTCTCTCTGCCTGTTGCCTGCAGATCAGGATGTAAAGCTCTCAGCTACTATTCCAAGACCATGCCCTGCTTCCTGCCATGATGACCATGATTCACCCTCTGAAACTATAAGCTAGCCCCCGGTTAATGCTTTCTTTACAAGAATTGTCTTGGTCATGGTGTCCCTTCTCTCTTCACAGCAATAGAACATTGCATTGCCTCAAATAAGCAAACAAGTCCCAAAGAGTTCATGGTCTGAGGGGGGAAAGATTAGCCTTTACAGCCCCTCCAAAAAATAAAAATAAAAAATTCTAAATGTTCTTAGAAGGAAAAAGAGGGGTTGGAATGTGTTAGTTTCTGAAAAGGTCTTCCTTTCTCCCAGGGATCCTGAGCTAAAGCTTGTGAATTGTTGGCCTAACATATGCAAATAATAAGCATTGTAAACTCTTGGGGACAAATTGTTCTGGCTCAGGGCTCTGACAACATCGAAAAGAAATTATTTGAACACTGTAAACATGGTGGCTGAGGATAATCACAAAAAAACATGGCTTCCTGTCTTACCAGTTCCTCACAGCATCAAATTAAAAGTGCATTTCCCATCTATTGTTGAAGTGAAAAGAAAAGAAAAAGATGAGTGGTGGTGGCACACACTTTTAATCCCAGCACTCAGTCAGGGACAGGCGGATTCTTTGAGTCTGAGGCCAGCCTAGTCTACAGAGCACGTTCCAGGAAAGCTAGGGCTACACAGAGAAACCCTGTCTCAAAAAACAACAATAATAATAATAATAAATAATAAAATGAAAACTCAAGTCCTTACCCATGCCCCAGTCTGAGGAAAGTAACTGAGGAAGGGCCATATGTCTTGACTATAAAACCCAGGTAGCCGGGCGGTGGTGGTGCACGCCTTTAATCCCAGCACTTGGGAGGCAGAGGCAGGCGGATCTTTGCGAGTTCGAGGCCAGCCTGGTCTACAAAGCGAGTCCAGAACAGCCAGAGCTGTTAAACAGAGAAACCCTGTCTCGAAAAAACAACAACAACAAAAAAAAAAAAACCCAGGTAGCAGCTGCTGGGGTGTTGTGCTATACAGATGCAAGAATCTATATTCTATCTTCTCTTTTGACAACGCTAAACTTACTGGTACAGGAGAGACTCTTGAAAAGACCTGGAGTGGAGCACACCACGTGCAGGACTTCCTTCACTGTGCTTAGCATAACCATGTGGATCCCAGGAATCAAACTCAGGTCTTCAGGCTCGGCTGTAATTCCTCCCCACCAACCTCCAACCTCCCGTCATTTCATCACCCTGTCTCATATCTGCTCCCTAAATCAAGTACATGAATTATTACCCCGTGTGGAAAACTGAATAGAAAATGGCCCCTCCAAAAAATAAAAATAAAAAATTCTAAATGTTCTTAGAAGGAAAAAGAGGGGTTGGAATGTGTGAGTTTCTGAAAAGGTCTTCCTTTCTCCCAGGGATCCGTGAGCTAAAGCTTGTGAATTGTTGGCCTAACGTATGCAAATAATAAGCATGAAATTGTAAACTGAATATACAAGTGAGAAGTTGTTGATTAAACCAAAGGTCCTGCGCACCGCAGGAGCTGAGGCGAACACCCCTCCCCCACCTCCTGGTCTCATTCTCATTCTCGATGATTCATCCCCAGGATATTGGGCAAGCGTTGCTAGGCAACCAGTTCCTCCATTCTCTCTCCTCTACGGCGAATAATGCGCCCTGTCTCCTGTCCTCTGCGATCTAGACTCTTTAAAGCCGAAGCAACAATAGTCGGTGCTCAGGAGAAAGCGAGGCTGTCAATCTAAGGCTTGAGAGACATTTTCAGAACCAGCACGCCCTGCTTCATAACCTACATTAATGAAAAATGGAAATAAAGTATCTCTTCTGTTCAAAAGGGGGATAAAAAATATCTGTCCAACAGCCATACATGGTAACCCAAAGATACTAAGCCAGCAAGATGGCTCAGTAGGGAAAGGGGTTTGCCGCCAAGGCTAACTACGAGTCCTAGTCCCGGGACTCACAGGATGGAGTTGTCCTCAGACCTCCATACACGTGTGCTGCCCCCTTCCGCGCGTGCGCACACAAATAAATAAATGTCAGAGTGCTATCAGGATTTGGGCAAACTGCATCTTTGTACACTGTTGATGGGAATGCAGCATGTTACGTTACCCATGGAAACAATATGAGTCCCTTCAAAATGATTCTAAATTTTTTTTTTAATTTTCAGAATGATAAATATTAACTGTTGGGTATTTTTTTTCACTGAAGAAAACAAAATTTAACCACTGTGCTCAAGCATTTCATCTCAAAATATTTAAAAAATTGTCACCAGGTACCGTTTATGTTGTAGGTATTTTTCCACATTAAGTTTAATTTTAAATGGTGGCCCTGCCCTCCTTGTCCCTTATTAAACACTGCCATCTAGTGGCGATAAAGGCACTTGATAATCGCTTATTAGAAAATAAGATACATTTGAATAGATTGTTTCAAGATTCCTTGAATAAAATGTGGTTGAATAGGTTCTCACTTCTTCCTCCGAGCTCTAGGAGCAGACAGATTTACGTTTCTCTCGCCCTTGGGCAGAGAAGCTTCTGCTTGCAGTGGGTAGTGGGTGATGCAGAGGCTTATAACTGGCCCAGGGGTTGAGAATAAGCAACCGCGAGTGCTCGCTCAGCCACAGCTGGGACACCTATTATCAGCGCTCCTCTCAAAGACTGGGGGGTCACGAGGCGTGCCGGGGGTGGGGGGAGAGGCGTGAGGGGACTGAAAGACTCCAAGGGCGGATGATGGGAAGGAACAAGGTGAAATGTTGTCTTCTACATAGAAACGGCTATTGTACTCATGAACTCACCAGCTGCGCAGGATCTCCCAGTATTAAACCTGCACAGGGTCAAGCCAGTTAAAAAGTCCAGCATCAGCTGGGCACTGGTGGCGCACACCTTTAACCCCAGCGCTCGGGACGTGGAGGCAGAGGCAGGTGGATCTATGTGAGGTCGAGACCAGCCTGATCTACAGAGCTTTCCAGGACAGCCAGGGCTGCACAGAGAAACCCTGTCTCAAACAAACAAACAAAAACCAGCATGGCCTAGGTGTGGTGACGTGCCCCTTTAATACCAGCACTTAGGAGGCTGAGATAGGTGGGTCTCTGTGGCTCTGAGGTCCGCCTGATCTTTAGAGGGAGTTCCAGGCTAGTTAGGGGTGCATAGTGAAACCCTGTCTCAAAAAACAAACAAACAAACAAACAAACAAAAAAAAAGAATCAAGAATAGATAGGGAGAGGTTTTTGAAGTCCCACCCCTACCTGAGGTGCTAAATAACCACTTGATGGTTATTGGGGGAGGGAGAGCTATTTTTCTTTGGGAGGGGTGGCCTTAGGTAGGTTTCCCATGCCTCAGAGAGTGACCACACACACACACACACACACACACACTCTTTAAATATGTGCAGGGCTAATAGGATTCAGTGAGTTATTTGTTTTAAGACATGAAGTCGGGGAGATGATGAAAGACATGTTGTGGGGGTGAGGAAAGCTGGAAGAAAGGGTGGGAATGGATGTATAACCAAGATATATTGAGTTAAATTCCAAGCACCCATGTCTGGAACTCCAGTTCCAGTGGTCTGATGCCCTCTTCTGGCATCTGCAGGTACTACATGCATGTGCTGCACAGCCGACATACCTGCAGTCAAAACGCTCATACACAGCCGGGAGGTGGTGGTGCACGCCTTTAATACCAGTACTTGGGAGGCAGAGGCAGGCGGATCTTTGCGAGTTCGAGGCCAGCCTGGTCTACAAAGCGAGTCCAGGACAGCCAGAGCTGTTAAACAGAGAAACCCTGTCTCGAAAAACCAAAAAAAAAAAAAAACAAAAACAAAAAACGCTCATACACATAAAGTAAAACTAAACATTTTTCAAACAAATAAGAAATAACGGTGAAACCAACGTTTCCCTGCATCCCATGAACTGTTCTAGCAAATCCTCACACCTGAGCAGAGGAGGATCGTGGGAAACATCACTCTCTCTCCTATAACTTTGTGACTGCCTGGAGCGTGCCAGACGAGGTTGAAGAACTTGTGTTTGGTGTGGGGAGGGAACAGCCACGTGTCAGAGGTATTGGCAGTAGAGGGAATTTGGTTCTTCCAGCCTCGGACCCCGTCTGTGCTCACCTTAGGCTCCTGTGTGCTAAGGCCTCCTCCAGCTGACTCCACCTTGATATTCACTGGACCACCAAGTCACAACAGTCACAGACAAGGGTCACACAGCTTGAGACACCAGGGAACAAAATGATATTGTTAGGACCCCCATGGTGGCTGCCACTATCTTCTCTGGAACCCCAGTGGGCTGACTTGGACCTAAAAACGCCTGTTGAGTTTGCTCCATGAGCTGGGACAATGGCTAGGTTCCCCCTGATACACAAACAAGATCCTGAACATTCTGAGTGGAGCTGCCTCCTGGAGGATGTAACCACCAGAAGAGGTGGCCATCCCCTAAGACTACAGAAGGGAGAGGTTGGTCAGTCTTGGAAGCGGGCATATGTGTGAGATCCATGAAGAGGAAAAACCCAATTGACACTTTGGGTCCCTGGATCCAGCCAAATCTGAAGCTAATTCCATCTCAAGTTTTGGTGTGACATGAATTCATGATAAATGTGTTCTTTTAAGTGCATTTGAATCGAGTATTTCTTGTTTACAGCTAATAAAACCCCAACTATATAATAGCAGATATCCATGTTAAGAGCTTATTGCTTTTTGGATACAGTTACCATAAGAGAGGAAGGAGGGAAAGATCAACTGATATTTCCCCCTGATTATTTCTCTAGAAAAACCCAGAGGCAGCTGGGCAGTGGTGGCGCACGCCTTTAATCCCAGCACTTGGGAGGCAGAGGCAGGCGGATCTTTGCGAGTTCGAGGCCAGCCTAGTCTACAAAGTGAGTCCAGGACAGCCAGGGCTACACAGAGAAACCCTGTCTCGAAAAACCAAAAAAAAAAAAAGAAAAACCCAGAGGCCACTGATGTAGAGAGCTGCGACGTGCCGCGCCCTAAAAATGGCGCCGGTTTCCGCCTTCCACCAGCCCGATGGTGAGCGCTCTCAGTGGTAAACAAGTCCATATTTGGCTAAGACCGCTGATCTGGCTTGCTTCCGCATACGTGGGCCTCTAAGATAGCACCACGTGGCTTTACTTGATTGGCTGTTCATATAGTATTTAGCCTGTGGGTTGGGTCTGCCCGGGCATTCGGAAGACTGTTTTCAAGGGACCTGAATAAACTGCTTGAGAAGAGCTTTTGCGAGTTGCGTCGTCCTTGCTGGTCGAGGGGGACGCGACACACTGAAAAATACTTTTACAGGGTCCTGGAGAGATGGCCCAGTGGTTAAAAACACTTGCTGTTCTTGCAGAGGACCCGTGTTCAGTTGCCTGGACCTGCGTTGTGTGACTCACGTGTCTCTGTTGCTTCAGCTCTAGTGGATCCAGCACCCTCTTCTAGACTCTGTGGGTGCTGCATCCATGTGGTAAACATACAGTGAAGCAGGTGTGCACCTGTGCGCACACACACACACAGAGAGAGACATAGATAGATAGATTTTTTTAAATTACTTTTTAGATGCTAGAGAAATGACTCAGTGGTTAAGAGTAATGGCTGTTCTTGCAGAGGACCTGGTTTAGTACCCAGAACCCATATGGCAGTTCACATATGTAATTGCTGGCATGGTGGCACACACCTTTAATCCCAGCACTTGGGAGGCAGAGGCAGGTGGGTCTCGGTGAGTTCGAGAACAGCCTGGTCTACACAGAGAAACCCTGTCTTGAAAAAACAAAAGAAAAAAAACCCCAAATATATTTGGGTTTTCTTTATATAGATGCTGAAAAGATGGTGCAGCAGTTAACAGCACTGTGTGCTCTTTCAGAGAACCTGGGTTTGGTTCCCAGCACCTACAGAGTGGCTCACAACCATCCATAACTCCAGTTCTAGAGGAGCCAACACCCTCTTCTGGCCTCTGTCGGCACCAGGCACACATGTGCCACACATACACACATTCAGGCAAAACATACACAAAAAATAAAATAAATAAATGAAAAAGAAAATCCTTTCAAAATAACACAGCTCACTGGATATATTCTGTGCACAGCCACAGAGGACTTTTAAGAGAAGGACACTCATACCAATTTATATCTCTCAAGGAAAATTTCCAATTATTGAACTGGCTAATGGCAATCATTTTCTGTGTAATAAAGGAGTCAGAATCAAGTTTTAACTGGCGTTTATTGAGTGACTATTCTCTGCCTGGCGTGTTTGTGTTTTACATACGTCCCTTAACCGGTAAGTTATAATAGCTCTGGAGTTGTCTGTACTGATTATACAATTGGTGAGTACATAAAGTAAGCAGTGTAAAAATACACTGGTAAATTAGACTAACAGACCCAGCAGTCCAAAGTCAAGGAGCAGGCAATCAGAGCAGCGTCACTGATGAGGCTGAGTTTACAAACATACACGGTTCTCTAGTCCACAAAGAACGGATGTTCATCTTAAACATCCATGAAGCAGTTACAAAGACTGAACATGTTCTTGGCCATAGTTGAAGCTTTTCAAAATGCTTTGGAAGCAAATATATGATAGGTTACGTTCACAGAACAGAAAAATTAGACAACTCCTTTTCCTTTTGCGTGTGCGGGCCTTCTCCTTTTGTGTGTGTGTGTGGGGGGATCGGGTGGATTGGTTGCATGCATGTGAGTATGCAGGTGTTCACCCATGCATGTGAGTATGCAG
>CAJQZJ010032290.1:3266837-3295073 GCA_907164525.1 Lophiomys imhausi
GTTGGGGGGAAAAATAAATACCTTAAACTAAAAAAAAAAAAAAAAAAAAAAAGAAGGGAAGAGGATGGTGGGGCTGAGGGGGAGGAGGGTGGAAGGGTGGGACTGTAGGGGGGAGTAGGGAGGGGATTGTGACTGAGATGTAACTTGAAGAAATAAAAAATAAATTATTAAAAAAAAAAGAGTTGCCATGGTCATGGCATTTCCTTGCAGCAATAGAAATTGTAACTAAGACAAAAAGTAAGCTCATTTATTTATTTGCAGTTCTGAGGACTCAACCTAGGGTCTCATGCACAATGACAGCATAGTATAGGCAAGCACTCTGCTACTGAGTATCCTCAGCACTTTTCTAACTTGCTGAGACATGGCCTCACTAAGTTGCCCAGACTGGTTTTGTACTAAGGAACCAGGCAGGGCTTGGTTCCATGATCTTCCTGCCTCAGTGCCCCAAATAGCTTCCATTACAGACATCTCCCACCAGGACCAGCCAGAAATTCATTTAAAGGGAAATTGAACAGCATTCCAGTGTGCAGAAAGGGGGTTTCATATGCCATGGCCTGAATGGAAATAAAAGGAAGATGGATTAACCACAGCTATATGCCACTACTTCATGTGCTAGATTCTATCACTGGGGTTTCTTTCTTTCTCTTTCTTCTTCCCTTCCCCTCCCCTATCTCTCTAAGACAGTGACACACCACCAAGAAGCCTTGGCTGGCCTGGAACTCATCATGTAGACCAGGCTGGCATCAAACACACAGAGATCAGCCTACTCTACCTCTCAAGTACATGGGTTAAAGGTATGTGCCACCATGCCCAGCATTGTTCACTACCCTCACTGCCCTGGTGTTATATAAGGTACCAGTGGCTTCACAGATTATCAAGAAGTAAAGTGAAACCACTCTACTCCCATGAGTCTGTTCATTTTGGTGGCTGTGTAGTACTTTTTTTCCCCACTGTAATAAATCATCACTGTGAGTATAGTGACTACATGATGATGAGTCCTTAAGTCTTCCCAGTGAGTTATCAAGTCAGGAGGATGGGTTTATCTTGGAAGCATAATAGAATCTCAAATCTTGGGCCATTCCTGGACCAAGTTGTGAGTCCTGTAAGCTGTCAGAAGCCAAGACCCTCGCCTCTCACCCTCACCCCCTACCTCTCCCCACCTGCACAATGTCCCCTGCAGCTTCATACTGCCTGGCAACCGCAAAGTTCCAGGTTGGCAGTTGCAGATTGATTCAAAGCAGTGTACCGTGTCTTCTGAAGAAAAATGGGTTGGCAGTTACAGATTGATTCAAAGCAGTGTACCATGTCTTCTGAGAAAAATGGGTAGATCATACAATGTCCAGGGCACAGGCCAAGAAGATTCTGTATTTTCCCACCACTTGGCCCCTCGCACCTCCTCCCCTTGTAAAACATATTATAAAAAGGCGCTTTGCGCTCAAATACACGGCTCTTGACAAGCAATTGCTTCCTTGAGTCCTTTCCCTCTCTCGCCCATTCTTTTTTCAGGTTGCGGTCCTCCTCGGCCCCACGAATTACTAGGACCCGCGGGTCGGGTCACGTGGCGCCCAACGTAGGGCTCGAGGCACGGACCCCTCCGGACGGACTCTCGACGAAGCGTGTACACGACATTAAGATTGAGTGAGACAGCGATCGTCACCCGCGACCTGTCGTCCTCGAGTGAGTCTATTTTCATTTCCGTCCCATAAGAATGGGCCATTCTCTGTCAAAGGAGGCGTCCTTTGTTAAGGACCTCAAACATACACTCAGAGAGAGAGGAATAAGGGTTAAAAAGAAGGATCTTATAAATTTCTTTGTGTTTATTGATAAAAGCTGTCCGTGGTTCATAATAGATGGTCCTACTATTCATCCAAAGAAATGGCAAAAGGTAGGCCGTGAGTTAAATGAAAAAATCAAAAATAAAGACAATTCTCCTCTTCCTGCGACAATTTTCTCTTTGTGGGGTATTATTAGAGACATTATTGAAGATGCTGATAAGGATATAGGAAAGCGTCAACTTTTGTCTGTTGTAGAATATTGTCTGTCACAGTCCAGGCCAAATTCTACCTGCTCTTCTCATCTCCCCTCTCGGTCTCCGTCTCAGGACTCCGTTCCTTTCACTCTTATAGACATCCCCCCTGAACAGGACTCCCCTCCTTCTGATCCACCTCGCCTTTATCCAGATTTACATTCTCTCCAGCCTCCTCCTTTTGATTCTCCAGCTGTCTCTGACCTGCGGACTCCCTCCTCCACTCACTTTTGCAACCCTGTCCTTCAAAAATCTGCTTCCCTCTGCCCTCCCTGCCTTCCTATTAAACAACATTCTTCTTCTCCTCTGCCACCCTCTCAGCCGACAGCTCTGGCCACTCCCCCCCGACCCAGAGCCTTTGGGCCCCGGTGATGCTGCCTCCCTTGAGGATGAAGCCGCCCGCTATCACAATCCTGACTGGCCTCCTCTCAAGGCACCTTCTGCCTTTCCAACCTTCCCTATCACCTTGCCTAACTCTCTTTCCAATATGCGAGACTGCCTTGCTTCTCAGGTTCGTGAACTGACAGACATCCTCCGCCTCCAAAAACAAGTTTCACGTCTCTCGGTCCTTTGTTCTTCCTCTGCCCCTCCTCCAGATTCTCTCCACCTAGCCTTTCCAGTCACCCGGTCACAGGTCCCTCCCTCGCAGGCACCCGCAGCCTCTGATTCCAAGTCCCGACAGACTCCACTGCCTCCCCTAGCTGCTTGGTCCGGTGCTCGGCGTCCCCCCTCCTCCATGCCTGTCGCACCTCCCCCCTCCCGCTTTGTGCCTGCTTCCTCTTCTCCTCCCTCTCACAAGCCCTCTTGAACAACTCGTCCTCGACCTGAGACTGAGGCTGATTCCTCTGAGGACGAGCCCAATTCAGAAATTGACAATGAAAGCGATAACGAAGATACAAATAACCCCACAGTCTTTAAAAAACTCCGTTTTAAACATCTTGAAAAGTTAAATTCGGCCGTTAGAAATTATGGCCCCAATGCTCCCTTCACTCTCTCCCTCCTTGAGAGTCTCGGTGGAGGCGGATACTTAACTCCCAATGAATGGCTCACTGTCGCCCAGTCAGTCCTGACTCGGGGACAGTTCCTTTCTTGGCAGGCTGATTGGGCCGACCGCTGCAGGTTTCAGGCACAAGCCAATCTCTCGAGCACACGCTCTCCCTCCAACAAGTGGACGATTGATAAACTCCTAGGTTGAGGAAAATATGCCTCTAACCAAATACAAAAAAAAAAATTTCTCTGGCTGGGCGGTGGTGGCGCACGCCTTTAATCCCAGCACTTGGGAGGCAGAGGCAGGCAGATCTTTGTGAGTTCGAGGCCAGCCTGGTCTACAAAGCAAGTCCAGGACAGCCAGAGATATTCAGAGAAACCCTGTCTCGAAAAACCAAAAAAAAAAAAAAAATTTTCTCTGGGTCTCTTAGCTCAGTCCTCTTCAGCAGTTATGAGCGCCTGGAGAGCCATTCCCATGAAAGGCTCTGTTCTTTCTCCCTTGACTAAGATCACTCAAGGCAATCAAGAAGAGTTTTCAGATTTTGTTGCTCACCTCCTAGAGGCAGCTAAGAGGTCCTTGGGACCTGGCCAGGGAGAAAAGAAACTTCTCCAACAGCTTGCTTATGAAAATGCTAATTCTGCCTGTAGGGCTGCCCTTCGAGGAAAATATAAAGATAAAGGCTTGGATGAAATGATCCGTATCTGCAGAGATATAGATCCCTTTGCCCAAAAGGTCTCACAAGCCATCCATCTGGCTATGGGAGCAGCCACTAGTGGTGGGGCCACCGGGTCCGCCTGTTTCAAATGTGGTCAACTGGGTCATTTTGTTAAACAGTGCCCTCAAGGTAAACTTACAACTCTACCCCACCCTCAGCTAAGGGGAGAGCGTCCACCCCCAATGACCCCTTGCCCTCGCTGCAAGCGAGGCAAACACTGGGCTAATTCCTGCCGCTCCAAAACTGATATTCTGGGCAATCCCCTCCTTCCCCTTCTGGGAAACAGGATGCAGGGCCAGCCCCGGGCCCCTCAGCCAGTCTCCTTCCTGCCGGCCTCAGGGAACAGCCAGACAGGGCCACACCAAACCCCCTCTCATTTTTGGCCCCAGGATAAGCCAGTTAATACTACAGACCCCAATTATGATGGCCACCTAGCCGGCTGTAATTCTCATATTAAAAGAGCCTCTTTGGCCAACGATGCGTCTGGCCTTTATGTATGCCCTAGCCCCACTCACAGAGATTGTTCCCAGAACTACAGATGCGGCTATCTTTCTGACTTTTACTGTGCATCCTGGGGCTGTGAGACCATGGGGGATGCATATTGGAAGCCCACCTCCTCCTGGGATTATATTACCCTACGGAGAAAATTTCTTCCTAAGTATTTACAAAATAAATTAAGTACAACCACGCCAGACCCTATAAAATCCCAATGTGGAAATAAGTGGTGTTCCCCCCTCCTCATTTCCTTTACTGAGAAGGGGAAGACAAAGGATTGGACGACCAAAGGATTCACATGGGGCTTGCGTCTGAGAGAGTGCACTAGTTGGTCACTTGGCTGCTCAGACCCAGAACTCACCTTTACAATAAAGCTTCTTAAGACCATCCCCAATAAAAATATTGCCACTGTAGGTCCCAATCCTGTCTTACAACAACCTTCAAAGCCTCTCAATCCAGCCCCCAAAGTCTCCAAACCCACGGTTGCCACCCCTGGTGCCTTGCCCTCATCCTCTCCCTTGATACCTTTGACCACCATGTTTCAGCCCACTGTTCCTAAGGGCCCTCTTAGTTCTGCTGACCTCATTGTTTCCTTGGTAAATGCTTCTCTTGAAGCTATCCACAACACCAGCAATCCTAATTATCAAGAATGCTGGATTTGCTTTTCACCTACTCCTCCCTTCTACGGGGGAATAGCTATCCTCTCCCCTCCCACCTTTACCAATGATAGTAACAGACTCCTTGGGAGTTCTTCACCTGAAGGAGGTCTTACCCTTAGCTCCATTTCAGGAATAGGCCTCTGCCTCCTAGGACCCTCCATGCTCCCCCCTAGGGACTTGATTCCGGTGTGCAATCAGACACTGATCCTTAATGGCACCTTTCAATTCACCCTGGCACCCAACAGTACATATTTCGCTTGTGCTTCTGGCTTGACTCCTCATATACACATTCCCACCTTTTTATCTTCCAGAGATTACTGTGTAGTTGTTACCATTCTCCCACATTTTCTCATTCATGACCCAGAATCCTTCCTCAACTTCATAGATCGAGGACCCTCTCTGAGAACCAAGAGAGAACCCCTGACTGCCCTCACCTTGTCTGTTGTACTAGGAATCAGTTTTATCGGAGCAGACACAGGTATCGCTTCCTTGGTGACTTCCAATAATCACTATTCTCATCTCCAATCCCTCATTGACAAAGACTTAAATAATTTGAGGGAAGGAATACAAGACCTTAAGGAGTCTGTGGCTTCTCTTTCTCAGGTAGTGTTACAGAACAGGAGAGGACTTGACCTTGTCTTCCTTAAGGAAGGGGGTCTCTGCGTGGCCCTCAGAGAAGAATGTTGCTTTTACTCTGATAAGACAGGCCTTGTTCAAAATAGTCTGGATAAGGTCAAAAAGAGTTTAGAAGAAAAAGAGCCAGAGAACAACAAGAGTCATGGTATCAAAATTGGTTCTCTACCTCTCCTTGGCTCACCACCCTGTTGCCTAGTTTACTAGGACCCCTTGTTGGCATTTTCTTGCTTCTCTCGTTTGGCCCTTGGGCTTTTAACCGTCTCACAAGTTTTGTTAAGAACCAGGTTGATTCTGCCATCAAGAAGCCGGTTGAAATTCATTACCATCAACTAAAGACTAAAGAAGATCCTGAAGTGATTCTGCCAGAGACTGGCACAGCTGCCAGCCCCCCTGCCTCCCCCTACAGCCAACCCTTAGACTTCCACACCCTGGAGAAGGATTCATGGTATGTCTGGCTCTGCCCTCGCTTCTCTCACTAGGGAGCCTGGCCTCTTGATCACCCCAACAAAAACCTGCCTTTGATATGGCCCTCTATATCGGGAAGTCTTCCTTTATGACAATATTACACCCCAAGCTGACAAACGGCTGATAACCTGGGCATTCACAAAGGGATTAGGACGGCTGTGAGTTAGCCCGATGACGGGATTATTGTAGGTCCACTTCCCAGGGGCCCACCCAATGCAGCCGAAAAGGAGTGCGTGGTGCTGGGAGTGGGTGCAGCCTACATAGCCTAAGACAGGGCCCTCACCCTCCTTTCACCCACCTCAGGGTCCCTTAACGTTGCCTATCATCATCAGCCTAAAGCCTTTGACCATCAGTGTGACTCGCCTCACACCAATGTCTTGGGGTTGTGAACTTGTCCGAGACCTCCCACGATTAGACCTCCAAAATTCTAAATTCACGTAGTTGGGATTGATCACAAGACGCCCTCTCCATCTAAACAGAGAAGGGGGAGATGTCAGAAGCCAAGACCCTTGCCTCTCACCCTCACCCCCTACCTCTCCCCACCTGCACAATGTCCCCTGTAGCTTCATACTGCCTGGCAACCGCAAAGTTCCAGGTTGGCAGTTACAGATTGATTCAAAGCAGTGTACCGTGTCTTCTGAAGAAAAATGGGTTGGCAGTTATAGATTGATTCAAAGCAGTGTACCATGTCTTCTGAGAAAAATGGGTAGATCATACAATGTCCAGGGCACAGGCCAAGAAGATTCTGTATTTTCCCACCACCTGGCCCCTCTCACCTCCTCCCCTTGTAAAACATATTATAAAAAGGCACTTTGCGCTCAAATACACGGCTCTTGACAAGCAATTGCTTCCTTGAGTCCTTTCCCTCTCTCGCCCATTCTTTTTTTCAGGTTGCAGTCCTCCTCGCCCCCACGAATTACTAGGACCTGCGGGTCGGGTCAGTAAGCATCTTGTTGGGGCTCCATGATTAACTGACAAAGGGCTGATCAAAATAAGACTATGATTCCATTCAATCACTCATTCAAGCAATTCATTCAGCAAATATCAATTAAACAACTGTTAGGTGGTAGATATCAATAAGTGTTGGTGGCCTATCACTGAAGTGTATGTTCTTTAAAATATATATCACACTTTCCTGGGCTGGAAGGGTATATTCTAATGATGAATGGACATGAGAAACACTTGAAGTGATAAAATACAACTCATACTAAAACCCATGAAATACACAGGTCAGTGTGATGTTGACTCTAAGAACATCTATCTATCTGTCTGTCTATCATTTTTTTATCAGAAGGGGTGAGAATACTGGAAATGGAATCTAGTGCCTCATGCATGCTAGGCAAGTGTTCTTCCACTGAGCTACCACAGCCCAGTGAAGACATAAGTGACACTTTGAACTGAGACCTAAAAGATAGGAAGGAATCAGTTAAACAAGAACCCGTGGCAGAGCGACTCAAGCTATAAAGAGATCAATAAAGAGGCCAATGTGGGCCGGGTGGTGGTGGCGCACGCCTTTAATCCCAGCACTTGGGAGGCAGAGGCAGGTGGATCTCTGTGAGTTCGAGGCCAGCCTGGTCTACAAAGCAAGTCCAGGACAGTCAGGGCTACATAGAGAAACCCTGTCTCGAAAAAAAAAAAAAAAAAAAAAAAGAGGCCAATGTGGGCAGAGTGGAGACAGACAAGGGATGGAAGTGAGACATGAATTCAGAAAGGCATCCAGGGTGTTGAGAGCAGAGGAAGGTCGTTGGATTTGATTGTGGATTGCTTGGGGATCATTAGCAGAGCACCGAGGAGTGTTGAGACGGACTCTTGATTTACATTATGAAAATGTGCCCACCATCTCTGTGTGGGGAATGCAGCAGAGGGGAGCATGACGGAAAGATTGTGTGTGAGAGGCTCCTGGAGAAACCAATGTGAGTGGTGATGGCGCCCTGAAGTCCAGTGGTCATGGAGATGAGAGATGTGGATATATTCGGGATTCATTATACTGGTGGAGCTGAGAAGGCTGGGGAGCAGATAGATTTGGGGGTATAAAAGCAAGGGATAAATCTAAGAAGATCTGGGCTGTGATTCTGTGCAACTGAATGCCGTGTAGTGCATTGAGTGGTATCAGGGTTTTTGTTTTGTTTGCAGGGAAAACACAGAGTTTTGTTTGTGGCATAGATGTTGGATACCTGCCCCTTTGTGGGTGTGTTCCAGGAAATCCTTGGAGGATGCAAATATTCCCAAGCAGAAACTCAATGACTGGGAGTAAGGAAAGTAGGCTCAGGATGGTCCTCAAAAAAAAAAAAAAAAAATGCTGCAAAATAACCTCTGATGCTGGGAGTCCCCTTTGGGAATCCCCTTTGAGCCGCCTGCCCTGCTACGCTAATGGAATGTGAGCTGTCTGTCCTGCTGAGCTATTTCCAGGTGAACTGTCCCTGGCTCTAACCCGTTTGGGGGGTGGGAGGGAAGAGCCAGCCTCCCACTCAACCGTTGCCTCAAACGCTGTCCTGCAGTGTCCTTACAAGCAGTTCCAAGGTATTTTATCAGCCCTAAACCCGCTTTGGGAACTGTCCGCGGTTCTGAAACAGAACAACTCCGCGGTAGGGTGCTGTCCGTGGTGCTGAACCACGGGCCATAACACGGGGCCAAAGGGCTCCCGCGGCTTTTGCTCCATCCGTTGTCTCGATCCACACAATGGTGCAACTGCGGACTAAAACACGTTTGCAGACGTGCGCTGTCCGCAGTGCTGACTCATGGCGCCATGAATTGCCTCTAACCTCAGACTGGCTAGTACATGACCTGACTTTTGGTGCTGATTTTATAACAGAGAGGCTTCTTTACCCTCCCATACGAACACCTCAAGTAACTACCTGTGTAGGAACCCCCCCTGCTGTTGCTTGAAAACACAGCTTCCCTGTGGAGAGTGTGGGACAAAGGCTAATTAAGACAAAAACTGCAGAGTCACTTTAAAGAGGCAGCTTTTGTTCTAAGGAAGAGTAGGCTCTTGCCACTGATATATGGAGAGCACTTGAGGGAGACATCTGACATCAACTTTGGTCCTCCACACACATGTACACCTTAACACATACATGCACCCATGCACAGTCAACCAGGCACACACCTACAAGTTCAAAAGAGAGGCATATGATTGTTAGTTTATAGAGGTATATCATGACTATATATTACTTTGAACACTTGAAGACATGAGCTTTGAGTGGTATTTTCTTACTAACAAAAAGGTTTGCAATTTAAAAATGCTTCAGGTATCTATACTTTAATATGTAACCAAAACTATATTGTAAAGTACCTTTGTCATCTTTTGTATCCCCTTAGGTGGAGGATACACATATCCACTATATTCCGTCAGAATTAGTCTTGAATTATGTGGGCTTTGAACTGTGCAGGCTCTTTAAGAATAAGTCATTGGAATAAAATCCACCCCCGCACTGAAAACTGATGAATGAATGAATGAATACATAATAAATTAACAAAGATTTGGTCACCAGGAATGTCCCTAGAAGAGGTCTAACAGCAAAGATATGAGGAACCTGTGTCCTAAAATGTCCCCAGCGAGTAGAACCCACTTGTAATGCAGCATTAATGCTTTTAAATTATTTTTAACTTATATTGTGGAGGTCAGAGGACAGATTGAGGGAGTTGGTTCTCTTCTTCCACTATGTGGATCCCAGGGGTTGAACTGAAGTCATCAAGTGCCATCTTTCCATCCCTTGAAGCGTTTTCTTCTACTGACTAACACATCAATCAAACCATCAAGTGTCTGTCGCTTTTTTCTCATTTCCAGAATGAGGAACTGGAAGGACAGAGGGGTCAAACAGAGCTTGCTCAGAGCCACTCAACGAGACTCAGAATCTTCTCCCTCTCACTCCCCAACCACACTTCAAATTCGCACAGCTTGCCATAACATCTTCTGTGGGGCAATGGGAGCTCCAACAGTGATAAGCTTTAGACGCCCTATTGCACCCCATCCATACCCCCACACAGCTGACCTTGGTAGCACTGCATTCTGTAGAAGGAACAAAGATGTGCATCCTTCTCCGATAAGCTTTTAACAACTGTGGCAATCCTCTAAGTCCTAGCTAGCTTCGTGAGTGTGTGCATGTGTGTGCTGTGTTGTTATGTGTTCATGTGCACTCATGAAGGTGTATGTATGGCACAGCCCCTGGGGAAGGGGAGAGGACCTCCCTCATGAGTTTGCTCTCTACTGCTACCTTGGGAGATCGGGCATCAAGCTCAGGTCTGGCAGGCCTTTGTGCAGATCCCTTCATCTACTGAGCCATCTCAGCAGCCCAAACTGTCTAGGGTATGGGCAGTCTTACTCAGGGTGTGTAGAGAGCTTTCCGGTTTCCTATGTTTAATGTCAGATTTTTCAGTTGCAGTAGGGAAGAGGTGGGCTGGCCAAATGTCACTGAGGCATTTAACCTCTCTAGAAAAATACAGATTTGTGCTTTCACAGTGGCGGAAGCCTAAGAGATTGAAATCTTCAGTGTAGGAATACAAAGAAAAATGACTGTACTGCCACCTTGAGATGAACTTTAAGCATTACAGGTAACACAGAATGTGACATTAGGTTCTTTGAAATTGATGTGATCACACACATACACAAAATGACAGACAAAGATAGTCTGAAGAAAAGAAATGTAACAAAGGGGTCTACTCCTTGATGTTCAAAGTAATGTTAGAGAACTGAGGATAAAGCTCAAATGTAGAACACTTGTCTAGGTTGGGCAAGCCCCTGGACCGAACCATAGCAGCACCATTGGCAACTGAAGTGAGAAAATGCAGTATGAAATATAAGCAATTAGCAGGAAATTTCCAAGATTATTCCCCGGAAATGATAATTCATTGTTAATCATGGAAATGCTTGTTGAAGTGACGATGTATGTACCTCCCCGCAAAGATGTGAATTTGGAGAGATACGACAATCTCCAGTAAAATTTCCAGTCATTATTGCATGTTAAATAATTTCAAAAATGTTCATTATATACACTATATTATAACCCCATTTGAATCAGAATTCTTTGGAAAGTGTACAAAGGTAGGTGGGATAGTTTTGTTCAACTTGATACAATCTTGGATTTCCTGGGAAGAGAGTCTCAATGGGTGCTGACTGCAATGTAGGTATGTGGGAAATTGTCTTGATTGTATTAACTGGTGTGGAAAGACCTAGCCCACTGCTGGCTATTTTCTTAGCTTGGGTCCTAGGCTGCTTAAGTTTGGAGAAGGAGAGCTGGATAGTAGGCATGTTTATAGTCATTCCTGCCTACTCTTGACTATGGATGTGATGTGCCCAGATGTTTTAGGTACCAACCACCTTGAGATTCCTGCTATGATTCTGTGGTTCCTGGTGAATGTGACTCAGAGAGTCTGTGGCCTAGAGTCAGTATCCTGAGTGATATTTTAATAAGTATCCATGGGTGGGATAATTGCCAGGACATGCAATTCTCTGCTGCACACTCATATCATAAATACTACACTGGAACGATCTTGCTCTCACTGAATCCTTGGTGTCTGATAGCTCTGCTTCTGCCCTCATCCTTTGCCTCCAATGTCCATTTGGAGGTTGCCCACACCCAGTACTCCCTATAGCCTCTTTCAAATTTATCTTTATGGTACACAGTATTTATTTATCACATAGCACTGTAGTTTTTGTTTTCTTCCAATCAATCTGAAACCATGTCTATTTTGTACCATGTTCAGTCCCCAGCACCTGATACAATACTAAATGTTCACTATCACCAGAATGAGTAGTCATGAACAGTAAATGACAACCCTTCCCATAATCACAAATCTGTACAGCCAGAACCAGACTGTCCACTGCCAAATACATTAGGGTTACTGCACTCTCAATAAGCTTCATATTTAACTTGAGAAACATATTTACCCAACTATGACTATGAGACACGTCTAGCTTCCCTACTACTTATTTTGAAAAATCCCCTATCCACGCCAGAATGGCCTTGAATTCTCAATCCTCATGCCTCTTAAATGCTGAGAATCCACCCAAGCATATTTTTTAGTATTAAAAATCTGAGTTCTCCAAAACTAACTGCAGTTGCTATTCTGTTTTGCTGTCGATCTCATGAAACAAGATTGAACATTTTACTACATTTTTAAATGTTCTGGAACAATCCAAATATCACAGGAATTGTCTGTGCTGGTTTTGTTTATTTATTTGTTTGGGGGTTTGTTGTTATTGTTTGTTTTGTTTTTTTGAGACAGGGTTTCTCTATGTAGCCCAGGCTGTCCATAGATCAGGCTGACCTCAGACCCACAAAGATCTGCTTCCAAGTGACGGGATTAAAGGCGTGCACCACCACACCCAACTACATCCATGCTGTTTTTAAAGATTAAAGCATTGAACTACACTTTCAGTTGACTGTATGGCTATTCACCTATTGAGGCTTTCTCATTCGTTCTTAATATTATCCCTTGGGTAATCCCATAGACTAAGAACAGCTCAGTCATTGGGGACATGGCTTTAGCCGACTTGATTCCAGCCACTTTCACTTGTTCCTGGCTCTTTGTAGGACTTCACCCTGAGAGCATACAACAGATGGAAGAGAAATACGTTGCAGAGATCAAGTTGCAAAAATACAACTAAGAAACATACTAACAACACACAGAGAAAAAGAGAGACAGAGAGACAGACAAACCAAGAGACTGTGACCAACTGACCAGGTATTAAGTGGAAACCTAAAAACATAGCTGAGAATTCCCTTCCATTCTAGATTTGCAGGTTGAACACAAACAACCAATCTCTCAATGTTTCCCACAGCCAGAGGGAAACATTCATTAACAGAGATATATAGGGTATATAAGATATTTAATATTCTTTTTTCTAATTAAAAAAAATCTTATTTTATATGCATGGATGTTTTGCATGTCTGTGTGCCACATGGATGCTTGGCCCAAGGAGGCCAGAAAAGGGCACTGGATAACCTGGGACTGGAGTTACAGACCATTGTGAGCCATCATATGGGTGTTGATAATAGAAGCCAGGTCCTCTGGTAGAGTGCTCTTAACCACTGAGCAATCTTTCCAGTCCTTTTAATACTATTTTAATCTCCACAATCTTCAAAGAAAGAAGGGAATAATATCACCATTTTATACATGAAATCTCTGGGAAGGCTTTTGCACAAATCAAACAGCCCATAAGTAATGAGAAATAGTCACTAAGCTAGGTCTGCCTGACTCTACTATTTTTGTTTTGTTTTGTTTTAGAGACAGGGTTTCTCTGTGTACCCCTGACTGTCCTAGAACTCGCTCTATAGACCATGTTTGCCTTTCACTCAGAGATCTGTCTGCTTCTGTTTCCTGAGTGCTGGGATTATTCAAGAAGACACCACAAAATATATCTCCCTGTGAAACTAACTAGTCAAGATTTTTGAGGTGAATTCCAGCAGAAGCCATGTTCCTCAAAGGCTGTAATCTCAATACAACAAATAGCATTTCTGGATTTCAGAGAACTGTCATGAGACCATTCTCAATTTGCTTGATGACAAGTGAGTTTTGATGAAGTCCCTTGTCACCTGCTCTGACTCATTCCTTTAATTATGAAGGGGGCATGTAGCTGAATTAATTATGAACTTCTTTTTAAAATATTTATTTGTTTCACTGTATGTACAAAAATGACTAATTAAATTATTTACTTGTATTTATATTATATTTAATTAGTTTGGCAGTTGTTAAACCTTAACCGCCATTATAAATGAGCACACAGACATCACATGGATTTTAACAAGACTTGGCCTGAATTGAGCAATCTTAGCCCATCTAAGCTAGCTCTTAATTCTATTCCCGAAATATGACCCCATATATACATACGTCTCCTGGGCTGTTATTCCCCATGCTATGCCGATGTTCCAGGCCACGGGGAATGACATTCTTTTTTCTACCCCATGGCATGTGTCCTCCTTCCTGTTCTTTGCTGGTTGTCTTGGAGGCTTCTCCTACCTCTCTGCTTCAGAAGCCTGCACCTTAGAACTGCCTACCTCTGTCTTTGCCCAATCTCAGGCCTCAGCATTTATTCAACCAATCAGAGACAATGTTAAGTAACAGACAGCAAGCAGGACCAATTAATTAACATCTGGAATGCATAACATCACCCCATTAACTGTATGTGTATATATGCGTACCTGAATGCACATCTGTGGACCACATCCATGTAGAAGGCTGAGGATGTCCGAAGAGAGCATTGGATAACCTGAAGTTACAGATGGTTGTGAGCCAGCATGTGTGTGCTGGGAATTGAACCCCGGTCTTCTACAAGAGCACTCAGTGCTCTTAACTGCTGACACATCTCTTCAGCCCCTGATTCTGACTTCTTTAATACAAATCCCATGGCCTTCTCAAAAGATTAACAAAAGTGAACACTTAACGAATACATATGTGGCAGGGACCATACCAAGAGTTCATTTAATCCTTATGAAAGTCTTATGAAGTATGATATTAAAATGTTCCATTTAACATAACTAAAAGTCATAAAAAACAAAACCCCAAACTCGTGGAGTGGAAGTTTGAAGTCTGAATTCTTGATGTTATTTAAGCATCTGGATCAACTGTGATTAAAAAAAAAAAATACCTACCTTAGACAGTTACTGAGGGGATTTTGTGACAGCAGGTGAAGAGGGAGTCATCATTTCCTGATTTGGAATCCTGCCTCTTCCACTTCCTAGTGATTACTTGTCCCCTCTGTGCTTCAGAGTCCTCATCTGTAAAAGGACACTGGGTATTTCCTACTTCACACTCCCTTGTTAATACTCCCAAAAGGCGTCAGAATTACCATGAGACCCAGTCTTTATCTGCCACATAATAAGCACTCAACGAACATTAGCTATTACAACTGTACCCAGGGAAGCAAGCAGTGTACTAAATTGAATAAAACACTTTAAGTGGTTAAGAGGACTATGAATAGCAGTTCTAGTCCCTTCTCATTTTGCCACTGGGGGGGGGCAGTGACAGAAATGAAGCAAGAGAAGTTTGGGGAAGGTGAATATATTCTTGCACAGAATAAAAGGTTGGAACCCCCTGGCATTTCCACATAAAGTTGTGAATCTCCTCTCCAACCCAAGTCTTATTCTATTGTGACAGGGCAAGGACCTGACAGGTGAAAAACTAAATACTATTTTATATAATAATGTCCTAGAACAGCAGTAGAGCAGACTTTAGAAATGTTCTACTGGGTAGTAGTCACACCTCTGAATTCTGGGTAACACAAAGACCTAGATGGCAGCGCCTAGTTAAGTAATTGGGCAAACCTGAACTCGGCTCCACAGAATAAACCAAACTGACCTTCCAAATCTTTTTGTTTGTTTGTTTGTTTTTTGAGACAGGGTTTCTCTGTGTAATGGCCCTGGCTGTCCTGGACTTGCTTTGTAGACCAGGCTGGCCTCGAACTCGAACACACCGAGATTCGCCTGCTTATGCCTCCCAAGTGCTGGGATTAAAGGCCTGCGCCACCCCTCCCGACGACCTTCCAAATCTTTAGACTGGAGTTTACCAGCACCGGAGACCACAGACATGGTCCTCTAGCACTTGGCACTCCAAATAACATCTTCCTCAAATCTCAACTTTTCACTTCTTTAGTCACACCCAAACTATCTCTCATTCTTACCTAAGTAGTGTCTGATTCTAGAAGAGTCCTGAGCTCTGTCTCCTCCAGAAAGGTCAAGCAAGAAATACTTCAGCTGCCTGGTCACTGTCTCCGTATTCTTGACTTTGTCACCTGAGAGCACGTATCTGATGATGAGAAGGTATCGCCTCGACCACTTAAAAGTGTTTCGCTCGTTCCAGTACACACACTGGTCCCTCACAAGTTGCTGGGATGTGAAAGCAAGCAGGGAGACATATATGCCCCGCCCACCACGCACCCTGCTTCACTCTTCCCGGCAGCCTCCTTCCAGTCAGTCCCACATCCCCACATTCACAAAAAACACGCGTCTCAGTTCCACGGATGCCAGACCACACTCGTGCCGACCTGGACACCACTCCCGACAGATCAGGTCTAACTTCCACTCAACTCCATCAAGAATTCTAACCTCTGAACCTGACTAGTTTGAAGCATCAGTGACTTCCGGTTTCTACCGGAGGTGGTCAAGGAGCTCCCCACAATAGCACTTGGGATATGTAGTCCTCGCCCGACGAGTCTAGAGCATGACAAAGAGCCTCTCTAATAGACCAACTGGTCTCCGCTTTTTTTCCCTGGTTGACGTCCCCTGATTCAGAAAAGAGTCACTAGAAACCTGTGAGCCTCGTGTCTGAGTCCAGAAGTACAGGCGGACCATACAGCATCCGCTCAGGCGTGAATATCAGCTTAGGGAGATGAGGGCTGGGCGGACCCAAGATGGGAAGTCAAGTTTTAAAGCCAAGGAGACAGCTGTGGCTTCTGCAGTAGAAGACAGATGAGGACAATGGGTGAAATTCAAAAGGCATCAGGGACACAGACTAAAAGACAGAAATATATTTGACTTTGACTTGTGTACTTGTGGTTTCTATGTGTAATAACCAATTTCATGCTTTAGTGATTGCTCCCTGGCATCACCCACCCTCATCCCCGGGTTAACCTCTTCCTACAAGGCTGAACATTCCAAGACTACACATCTTCATCCTGTTCAGGGCTTTATTTTCAGTGACAAGAGTGTTTGACACATACTAGCTGTGGAACAGATAGAGGACACCCACACCTTCCTTATGCCCCAGAGTTCAGCATACTCTTTAAAAGTCACTACTATGGTGGCACAGGCCTTTAATCCCAGCACTCAGGAGGCAGAGACAGGCAGATCTCTGTGTATTCAAGGCCAGCCTGGTCTACATGGTGAGTTCTAGAACAGCTGGAGCTATCTAAAGACTCTGTCTCAAAAAGCAAACAAACAAAAGTCACTAAGATTAATGTAAAGTTTTTAAATTTGTAAAAGCACTCCTGGTGTTGCTCATTTTCTTGTTACTAGGCAAAGATGATGGATGGAGCAGTTTGAGCCTCCAGTAGGCAGCTACTGGGCTCTCTCTTGCTGCCTGGCTACTTTAAGCAAAAGGTCTGTCAGTCAAAACAGCAAAATAGAGTAGCTTTATGTGAACACAGGCCATTTTGAGCACTCGTGGCATATCGTGAGAGTACAACTATGGTAGCTGATTTTCCCAGCCCCGGAGAGCACAGATACAGCCAGACTGTTCCCAGCAGTCCAGATCACAAACCTCAATGAACTCTAAATTCCAGTTTCTTAACCTGCATAACTGAATGTAAACACTGAAAATGCTGCAAATAATAGGCTTCTGAATGTGCAACAACCATAAGTCCAGAATTCAACACCAACCTGTCTTTCTGGTAGCAATCTCCCATGTTGCATTACACAGCTCTACTGCAGCCTTGGCTCTGAAAACGAGACTTGTGTAACTTGGAACTTGTTCTGCAGATATCGCTACACCATGCAGTGCCAAGAAAGGCACCCTGAACCACCTCAACTGAGATCTGAGACTTGTATGTTAGGAACTGCAGTGTCTACACTATAGATACAAATCTTATTGTTCTTAAAGTAACATAAAAGAGACTTTGAATGTTTCCCTCCCGTTCTTCAGCATGTATAAAATTGGTGTATCTTTTCACTGGATTAACATATTTAATTTTTAAAATTCCTGTTTGTAGAGAGCTGCGACGTGCCGCGCCTTAAAGATGGCGCTGGTCTCCGCCTTCCACCAGCCCGACGGTGAGCGCTCTCGGTGGTAAACAAGTCCATATTTGGCTAAGACCGCTGATCTGGCTTGCTTCCGCATACGTGGGCCTCTAAGATAGCACTACGTGGCTTTACTTGATTGGCTGTTCATTTAGTATTTAGCCTGTGGGTTGGGTCTGCCCGTCCCCTTTTCGGAAGACTGTTTTCAAGGGACCTGAATAAACTGCTTGAGAAGAGCTTTTGCGAGTTGCGTCGTTCTTGCCGGTCAAGAGGGACGCGACACCTGTTCATTGTGCTGCTCATTTGAGGAACCAGTGCTCTCTTCTGGCCTCTGTGGGTACACAAACACATGTGGGAACACACATATACACAAAAAAAGCTAAGCATGGTGATGCACCCCTTTAATCCCAGTACTTGGGAGGCAGAGGCAGGCAGATCTCTGTGATAGCCTAATCTATACAGCAAGTTCTAGGACAGCCAAAGATACACAGAGAGACTGTGCCTCAAAATAAATCTTTTTTTTAAATCCTTTATTAAAAAAAACTCAATTTTCCCTTTTTCCAGTTCCCCATGGGAAATAGTAAACAAGTATAAAGATACCAATTGAGAAAAAAAATCCTTTATATTATTGCCTAATTGTTTTCCACATATCCTCATGAGACTGTTTTGGAGAGATAATTTATAAACATTTTAATAACACTTCCTCTAGATATATTTCTTTTATAGACTTTCTTCATTTAATAATTTCATCTCTTCATAAACTGCTTCATAAGTTGTATTTTTAAAATATCTATTGTGTGTTTCGGGTATGCATGTGAAAGCCCTTGTGTGAAGTTTGGAGGACTCTCATGAGTGAGCTCCTCCATCTACCACACAAGTTCCAAGGATCAAACTCGGGTCACCAGGATTGGCAACGAATACCTCTACCTGCTCAGCCATCACACTGGCCCTATATTAATGGGGTTTTGTTTTGGTTTTCGTTTTTGGTCAGCGTTTATTATTGCCATGAGGTTTTAAACTCTTGTACAGTCTCCTCTACTTTTCAGCTGTAAACATTTGTGGCTTAATGGGGCCATACAGTCTCCAGTCAACTACTCAATCCTGCCAGTGGAAAAAAACAACCGAAGATTATTAGTAAACCAGTGGACATGAGTGTGGCTCCATAAAACTCTAGTCACAAAAACAGGCCAGCTGTTTTTGCACAATTTAGCAACCATTTTCTATAAACGTTCAGGCATCGTTTTTCTCCGTCTCTGAGTCAAATGGTCTTCATCATAGGACAATTTCCCTTTGTGGACGGAAGCACCACAAATACGTAAGTGGACATGTGGCCTCATGCCAATACTTCACCTTCAGACATATTTTCAGAAATTTAGATTACAGGCCCTACAAAGATAATCAGTGAGACTTCGACTCTAAGTCAGTTTGCTGCCCCCTAGTGTAGATCAGTGTACTCCAGAGTTAATATTTCCCTCCAGTTTACCAAGAATGCATTCGTAAGCCTGTGACCTTAAATGGATCACATCCTCCAGAGCCTTCTCATTCCATTTGTTGTCATTTTAACCTCAGGCATATAAAATCTTGCATTTTCTAAATTACTTTGATTCGTTTGCTCCAGGTGGCCTACATACCCTTATGCTGTGTATGCTTTAAGGCTACTGTCAAGTGAGGAGTTTCCTCACTAAAAGTTCTATTACCTTACATTCCTGTAGTTCACATCCGAGGCCACAATACACTTCGGCACTATAGGATCAACTGTTTTGTTTTTATTTTGAGATAGGGTCTCACTAAGTTTCCCACAGCTGGTCTTGAATTCATGAACACTAGGATTACAGGTGGAACCTACCCTGGCTTAGAACCAAGTTTTCTTTTTCTTTTTTTAGGTTTTTCGAGACAGGGTTTCTCTGTGTATCCTTGACTGTCCTGGACTTATTTTGTAGACCAGGCTGGCCTTGAACTCACAGAGATCCACCTGCCTCTGCCTTCCGAGTACTGGGACTAAAGGCTTGCGCCACCACGCCCAGCTAGAACCAAGTTTTCAAGGAAAAGAAACAAGCCTCATCAACAACTCAGAGAATTCTCTTCCTGTTCTAAAATCTGGTTTCTCCTAACCTCACTCTATTGCGGCATTTTCATCACAGCTGACTACAATAAATTTTCCATTTAAAAAAATAAACTTTTGAGAGACTGAAGTCTGCTGAGTGCTTGGTATGGACCAGGCACTGTGCTAAGCACATCTTAGGCATTAACCAATGCATGTACGTTTTATATGAGCAAATCAATTACAGTTACACTCCAAAAATAACCCGACCTGATTGTAACATGAAGAACTTGTAAGGGGCAAAAGCAAACAACGGGAGAGACAGTGTAGTGGAAATAGCGATGTTTTCAGATTATGATGATGAAAGTGAAGATGGATTCCAGACGAATTTGGAGAAGAGATCCACAGGATTCGATGTGCAAGGCGAAGAAGGGCGAGGGGATGACTCTCCGGAATGAATTCGCTGATGGTGGGAAAAGTGTGCAGTCTGCCTGAAGGCCTTTCTGCCCTTCTTGTAGGTACACGTCCTCTCTCCAGTATGGACTCTCTTATGCTGGTTAAGGTGTCCGATTTGGATGAAGGTTTTCCTGCACTCTTTACACTCATATGGTTTCTTCCCAGAATGAATTCTCTGATGTACACTAAGGGACTGACGGTGGCTGAAGGCTTTGCCACAAGCACTACACTCATAGGGTTTCTCTCCAGTGTGACATCTACGGTGACAAATAAGGGACGACTTGGTCTTGAATGCCTTCCCACATTCCACACACTCGTAGGGCCTCTGGCCAGTGTGGAGTCTCTGATGTTGAGTACAGGAGGAGTTATCACCAAAGGCCTTCCCACATTGCAGACATTTATAAGGCTTCTCTCCAGTATGGACCCTCTGGTGTTGAATGAGGTGAGTGGTCTGGCTGAAGGCCTTGCCGCATTCCTTACACTCGTATGGTTTCTCTCCTGTGTGGGTCTTCTGGTGCTGTGCGAGGTGAGCCTTCTGAGTGAATGCTTTGTTACAGAGCTCACACTCATAGGGCTTCTCTCCTGTGTGAATTCTCTGGTGCGTGGCGAGCTGGGAGCTGATGCTGAACGACTTCCCACATTCCCCGCACTCAAAGGGCTTCTCCCCCGTGTGGATCCGCAAATGGCTGGCGAGGTGTATATTCTGCCTAAAAGCTTTCCCACATTCCGTACACTTGAAAGGCTTTTCTCCAGAATGCACTCTCTGGTGCTGAGTGAGAGACGCGTGATGGCTAAAGGCCTTGCTGCAAATTTCACACTCGTACGGCTTTTCTCCGGTATGAATCCGTTGGTGCACAGTGAGGGATGAGCCGTATCTAAAGGATTTGTGACACACTTCACACTTGTAGGGCTTCTCTCCAGTGTGAATCCTCCTGTGTTGGTTAAGCCCTATGTGATCGCTGAAGGCTTTACCACAGTCGATGCAACCGAAGGGCTTCTCCCCTGTGTGATAGAACCTCCAGTGACGGACAAGGGAGGTGTTCTGGATGAACGCCTTGCCACACTCCATGCACTCATACGGCTTCTTGCCTGTGTGGCACCTCTGGTGTCGTGCGAAAGAGGAACCATCACTGAAGGCCTTCCCACACTCACTGCACTTGTAGGGTTTCTCTCCGGTATGGATTCTCTGGTGAACAGTAAGGGATGAGCTCTGGGTGAAAGTTTTCTTACATTCATTACATTTGAAAAGTTTTTTTCCTGTATAGATTCCTGTTTCTTTTATGACTACTGAATTTTGGGAAAAGCTTTTCCCTGAATCACAATTATGACTTCTCTCTTCCCAACTGTTCAAATGAAACCATCTTCCAGGTTTGATACACACACCATCTCTCTCCTCTGAGAAGGCTTTGTTCTGAGTAACTGTCTCTTTCTCAAATGGTGTGTCTTGAGCATTCCTTTCAAGCACACACTCAGAGTCCCAATCCTCTCGGAAGGTGGAACACTCCAGCTCCCTGCTGGAGGTCCTCTCCGATATGCTTCCAGCATTTGAGTCCTTCTTTGGAAACAAATCCTGGGCTTCATGTACATGTTGCTGGCCTGAAATAGATTTAAAAAAAACCACATCTCCTTTATTATTACCTCTTTTGTTGTCAAGAGGAAGAGATCTGCTTCTGTCTAAATGCAACAGAACCTCTACTTACCCTGCCTTGCTGGCACAAAGGACCCACTAGGCATAACTTCTTTGTTACTCTGGAATACCTCAGTCAAAAGTTTCCAGCTTTACTACATTTCTCTCCCTCTCTCTCTCTCTCTCTCTCTGTCTCTCCCTCCCTCCCTCCCTCCCCCCTCTCTCTCTCCCTTTCTCTCTCTCTCACAGGAGATCTTTCCCTTTCTCCAGTCCTCTGCTGATGCCCAGCAGATATCCACAAGGAAACAAATGGGTCTTCTAACCTTTAAAGATGCCCCAGAAACTGAGAGGCTGACAAGCACCCAAGTGGTTAGAATAAAAGAAAACTACAGACAAATGTGCTGTTCTTAAAAAGGCACAAAGGATGAGGAGTCGTTCTCACATCTAAGAGTGATTCTCTCTCTGCACTTGCAGGCTTAGCAAGGTTTTCAGGAAGTGGTGGTGAGGACTGCATCCTGATCAAAGCCACTGTGACATCACCACATTCGCTATGCTCACCGACAACAAACCTGCTGCTAGCTCTCTGTGCACCACCAAGGGCTCCCTCCCTTGCCCCACTAAAGAGACAAAAATATTTTTTTAGAAATACAGTGTCCTGAAGGAGTAAAAAAGACTGTTTGCTTATACTCTTGTCACTCTGAAACTGAGTGAGCTGCTTCCTGACTTCGACTGAAAACAACCGTCACTGCAGGAAGAACTGGAAAGGGGAAGAAGGGTCCATCAAAGACAGCACTTCTCTTGCAGAGGACCAGAACTGGTTCCCAGAGCTAACATTAGGTAGGGCACAAGCACCTGTAACTACGGCTCCAGGGGATCTAATGCCCTTCTCCACAGCACCTGCAAGCACGCACGTGCACACACTTTAAAATAAATAACAAACAAACAAAAAGTAAGGGCTCCTGAAGACAGACTCAGATCTGGGAGGGAGAGGGCCTTACCTGAGGGCCCCAAGCCATCACAGCTCTTCCATGTCATGTTCTTACAGAAACTCTTCTGTGCTGACACAAGCTGTGGAGAAGTGTCGCTAGCCATATCTGTGATGGTCTTCAAGTCCTAAAAGGTACAAACACATTCGTGAATCTGGGTGGCCAGGACACGGTAGATGTGTACACACACATTACAACAGCACTCTGTGTTACTGGGGTGCTCAGCAATTGAGGTTATATTGTGAATGGTCGTGTGTGTGTGTGTGTGTGTGTGTGTGTGTGTGTGTTTTAGGGATTAAAATTTAAAAAAGACAGGCTTAGTTCCCATGGATGAACGTGGTCGAACCTTACTTAGGTGTGCTGGCTAGTTTTATATCCAGGAAATACAGGCTAGAGTCATTTGAGGAGAGTGAACCTCAGTTGAGAAAATTCCCACCAGACTGGCCTATAGGTAAGCCTGCAGGGTATTTTCTTAATTAGTGATTGATAGGAGAAGGCCCAACCATTGCGAGTGGTGCCACCCATAGACCTGTTGGTCCTAGATATAAAGACAGGCTGAACAGCCATGGGGAGCAAGCCAGTAAGCAGCACTCCTCTACGGCCTCTGCATCAGCTCCTGCCTCTAGGTTCCTTGCCTTGCTTGAGCTCCTGCCCTGGCTTCCCTGGTTAATGAACTATAAGCTGTTATATGAAATAAACCCTTTCCTCCCCAAGGTACTTTTGCTTACGGTGTTTTATGACAGCAACAGAAACCTAACTAAGACATTTGGTCAGTGGGACCTTATGAGGAGGGGAAGATGTTTTCATCTTCTCAGGGAAGGGATTCTCCCAGCAGAGAGGAAGAGGAGGAGGTATATCCTGCTCAGAGTCTTCAGACATTCGCTCTAAATCAAACATCAGACCTCTAAACAACTTTGTGACTCATCCCCCTACCTCCCTCTCTCTCTTGCCCTCCCTCCATACACACTCTCTTAGTGTGTTTCCAGTCACTAGCACAACTCTTTCCTCCTGGGTCACAATCTGTCCACAGGAAATAGTATATTCAAATGGGAAAGTCTCCAGTGTCCACGGAATCATACATGCTGCCTGAAGCTAACCACAACTTACCCTCTGTGTCTCAAACATCGGCCTCTGACCTATGGCCTACATGTAAACACACACATGGGTATGTTCACCTAAACATACACATGTACACACACAAATGCATACCAACTCACCCACTGTGTCATGAACACAACATCGCCATCCCAGTTTTCTCCTAGCATGGAACGCTTGGGTCTGTAGTGCTGAAGCTGTTTTCTTAGCACTGCCTGGGATAACTTTTCTTCACTTAAGTCCTTTGGAGGGAACTCCTTGGTCTCCTGCAAAGCCTTCAAGTCTAAAAGATATTAACAAACCAAACGGCTTTTACTATGTGTTGCATTGAGTAGGGTGTACTTGTGGTGTATGGATATATGGATATGGGTATAAAATACCCATACACGCAAGATAATTTTTAAAAATAAAAAATAAAGTAGATAGAGCTAGAGAGATGGCTCAGCTGGTAAGAGCACTTGCCACTGTTCCAGAGGACCTGGGTTCAATTCCCAACACCTAAATAGTGGCCCACAACTGTAACTTCAACTGGGCTTGGTAGCACACACCTTTAATCCCAGCACTCAGGAGGCAGAGGTTGTCAGATCTCTAAGTTCAAGGCCAACCTGGTCTACAAAGTGAGTCCAGGACAGCTACACAGAGAAACCCTGTCTCAAAAAAAAAGCCAAACCAAAACAACTGTAACTTCAGTTCCAGGAGACCTACTATCCTCTTCTACCCTTTGTAGGACCAGGCTTGTGTGTGCTATAGTGCCCAGGCAAAAGTGAAGGCAAAACACCCATATACATAAATTTTAATATATAAATAAAATAAAAACAAGATGGAGTGTGATAGAGGAAGACACCCAACATCGGCCTCTGATGTCTGGCCTACATATAAACACACACTGGTATGTTCACCTAAACACACACATGTACACATACATAAACACATATGTATACATCCCATATATACATTAAAACACACACACACACACACAAAGATGAGTCTGTAAAACTGAAAGGCAAAAGAGTATTGCAGAGAAAAGTAATTTATCTATAGAGGGCATGGATCCATGCAGGGGAGCAGAGGGGCATGAAGCAGGGAAGCCCATGCTTAAGAGGCCGCAGCATCCACTAAAGAGATTCTGAGTCTGAGGAACTGAGCTGGGGTGGCAGCGGCTACACTGTCCCACTTCCTCACACTCACCTGGGCATCCGCCTCTTGTCATCTTTTTCATCATCCAGGGATCTTTTCCTTGTTCCAACAAGGCGATCATATCTGGCTTAGAAGTACAAAGTCCTACGTCCATAATAAAAACAGAATGTGGTCATGGTTGGTGTGTGTGTGTGTGTGTGTGTGTGTGTGTGTGTGTGTGTGTGTGTGCGTGCGTGCGGCATTTAGACATGGAATGCAGTCTCCCTGGCTCAACAGAAGAGGATGCTGCAGGGATCAGGGGAGAACCAATAAAAGACTCCAGGACCACAGGTGCTGGTGGGAAAAGAGGGAGGGGCAGGAGTGGGGATTCCCTCACCCAGGGATGCCAGGTTCCTGTAGTTGTCCAACATCACCTTCCAGTACAGGCTCCTCTGCTCAGAGTTGAGCCTCTCCCACTCCTCCTGGGAGAAAACTACAGCCACATCCCCAAATGTCACCAAGGCCTGAAATGACAAAAATGCATTGTTGCTCGGCCAGCACTCATGATCACAGGTGACCAGAGGATTCTTAAATAAACTGTGCTCTCCCACCCTGTGTTCAAGTCCTCACTCTAGTCCTTTAGGATGGAAATGCATTTGGGGAATGTCTTAGTTACGGTTTCTATTGCTATGATGAAACACCATGACCAAAAACAAGTTGGGAAGAAAAGGTTTACTTGGTTTACACTTCCACATTGTAGTCCATCACTGAAGGAAGTCAGGATAGGAACTCAAGCAGGGCAGGAACTGGAGACCAGAGCTGATGCAGAGGCCACGAAGGGGTGCTGCTTACTGGCTTGCTCATGACTTACTCAGTTTTCTTACAGAACCCAGAACCACCTGTCCGAGGGTGACCCCACCTGTAATGAACTGGGCCATCCCCCACCAATCAGTGGGTTAAGAAAATGTCCCACAGGCTTGCAAACAGCCTATTATTATGGAGAATTTTCTTGAGATTCCCTCCTCTCAAATGACTATGGCTTCTGACAAGTTGACATAAAACTAGCTAGCACAGGTATGTAATCACATAAAATATTTGTCACCAATTTCTAACAATACATAACAAAAGCTGAGTTGTCCAGCGTAGTACAGGTTCTTAGAGCCTGTCTTGTGGCCTGGAACAGCACAAGGACTAGGAAAGAAACCAGGGGAGGATCCTCAAAAGATCCAAACATCCCACCCCCCAGCCAGGGCCTGAGGGTTGATATTGCCTATCATTTTCACTGGAGGTTCATCAACATGAAAACAAGATCAACCTTTTAAAAATATGAGTGTGTGATAAGAATGAAAACCACTATTCACTTTTAAATTAATATAATGCCTTTAGGTGCTAGCAGGGAGGTGCAGCCTGTAATTCCAGCACCTGGGAGGCAGAAACTGAAGGACTCCAAATTTGAGGCTAATGTGGAACACATGTACGCGCGCGCGCGCGCACGCACACACACACACACACACACACACACACACACACACACACACCACCACACAAGACACACCCATGCACCTCAAGATCCTGTCTCAAAATAAAAGAACAGGAGAAAGCTCTTTTCAGTCTTCCGACCTGAGCATCCGTCACTGTACCAAACCTGATGGCACCAAACCTGAGTAGAACTGACAGCTTTTTGGTAGGCATCTTCCCTTGGCCAGAAAGAATTAACTCTACTTTCCTCAGTTGACCATCTAGAAGCTAAACGCCTTTAATTCTGAAAACTCAGCACCATTCTGCAGTAGAAACACTCAAGTATACTAATATCCAAACATTTCAATGTAAACACAGTATTTCAAATAGTGTTCAGACACAACTCGTGGGCAGCAGCTAATATAGATACCCCAACTGGTCTAAGTGCTGAGAACAAGTGATTGCAGAGTGCTCCGCCCAAAACGGGACATCTCCATCAGTCCCTTACCCTAAAGGCTCTGAGGACATCGTGAGAAGAGGGGCGGAAAGAATGTAAAAGCCAGAGGATAGGGAGGAACGCTATGACCTGCTGCCTTCTCGACATGACACAGCTGTTACACTCACACCGCTGCAACTGTGGTCCCGTGCACACACCAAGTCAAAAAGAGCAGTCTGTACTAACCTGGGAGAGGGCGTGTTAGAGATGCGTGTCGGGAGAGTGGGAGGAAGGAGCTGTGGGGCCTGACATCAAGATACATTGTTTATAAAATTGACAAAGAATAAGTAAAAGATACTCTGTTGCAAAATAGAAGAAAGCAAGACAGATTCCGGTTCTCAGATCAAGCTGACTTTTTGTACAGGGACACTGACATTCTCACACCGTCTCCCAGGGGCTTTTTATAGGGTCCAGTCCCTAGAATTCCAACTTCATGATCCTAGATGCTCAGTCTTGCACTTATTTTTTTTTTCTCTTCAGATTTTCAGATACTTTTCAGATATGCTTTACTAACTAAACCAAGCCACCTTTGCATGTTTTTAGAAATTTCCTAATGTGAGAAAATGATGCCTATCTTTTGGAATATGAAAAGCCATGTTGTACATACAACAATGCAGTTTACATATTAAATGGTACCACAATAGAATGATTTTATAATTTTTTTTTGTTTTGTTTTGTTTTTGAGACAGGGTTTCTGTGTAGCCCTGGCTGTCCTGGACTCACTTTGTAGATCAGGTTGGCCTTGAACTCACAGAGATCCGCCTGCCTCTGCCTCCCAAGTGCTGGGATTAAAGGCGTGCGCCACCACCACCTGGCAGATTTTATAATAGAGGAGGGAATCTTCAGGTTACAAAACTCCTAAAACATTTTTTAAAATCACTTTTTCTAAGTGGGCCAAGTGACAAATACGTTCAGTGTCTACTCATGCTTGAGTCCGACTACTCATGTATTCCCTAGTTTTTGCTACTGCCTTGTCAAGGAAACTAGAATTTGGTGACTCTCAAAGGAAAGAGAAGCAGTCAGATATTTCCTTATAACTGGCAATAACTTGTTTTGACTTTCCTTTCCTTTTTGAAACAAAATCTCACTCTGATGCCTTGGCTTACCTCAAGCTCCTGGGCTCAAGACGCTTCTGAGACTACTTTTGGTAGCATCCTGTGTACCTGAGACAACAGGAGCCTGCCACCACACATAGCTCCCTCCCGCCTTTTTATTCTTTTATATTCATTCATTCTCATTCTCTGTCTCTCCTCCATTCGTGTGTGTGTGTGTGTGTGTGTGTGTGTGTGTGTGTGTGTGTGTGTG
>CAJQZJ010032290.1:3296192-3308410 GCA_907164525.1 Lophiomys imhausi
TGTGTGTGTGTGTGTGTGTGTGTGTGTGTGTGTGTGTGTGTGTGTGTGTGGTATATATGTGTTTGGTATGTGCCCATGAGTGTCCAGGTTTCTGCGACCCGGCCACAGCCAGCATGCTGAGCTTCCCCCTTTATTGCTTTGAGACCTATTTTCTCACTGAATTAGAAGTTCACCTTTTTGGCTAGGCTGACTGGGCAGAGACCTCTAAAACTATATCTGCCTCAGCCTGGAAATTCCAGGAACATGCCTGGAAAATCTACAGGAACACGCCTGCCTTCTTTCATAGGTACTGGGGATTTGAACTCAGGTCCTCAAGTTTACAGAGCAAGTGCTCTTACATACTGAGCCCTCTCCTCAACCCCCTAAACAAGGCTCAACCACAAGATATTTCACCTACATTGTGGGCATCATAGAAACCAGATAGAAAGATTGCTGCATTTCTGAACATATGAATCCTTCTGAAGCTAGGCATGGTGGCACAGACCTTTAATCCTAGCACTCAGGAGAGGCAGGTGGATCCCTATAAGTTCAAGGCCAGCCTAGTCCACATAGTCTACATAGTGACTTCCAGGACAGCCAGGACTATGTACACAGGCCTTATCCAAAACAAGAAACAAACAAACTCCTTCTGAAATAGGTGCAACAATGAAGGGGATGAATCATTTCTTCTACCAAGAAAGAACAGTTAGGAGGAAAAAGAGCCCCGATCAGTTTAAAGCTATCCCTGCAGCCCATCACTCACCGGAGTGTGAGGAAACAGCACCCAGGACAGGTCTCTTAAACTGAAAACTTTCCAGAGAAAATAAACATCATTAAGTGTTGAAAAATCAAAACTATTTCAGAAAGCAGAGAGGAAATGTGACTCACCTGAGACTTGGCTTTACGTTTAGTTCCTGTAGCAGAAGCCTCCTGTTTGCGTTTTATCTCCTGGAGGAAGTTGGTATCTCTGGAAAGCAGATCTGGGGAAAGGGAAGGACTAGACACCAAGTCTACACAAGACTACACCCTGTATGAGCAGAGTGGGGTCATTTTAAAAAGAGAGATGGAATCCCCTCATTACCTTGTGCCAGAGTAAGGAGAGGATAGGGAGTGCGGGATGTCTCTCTCTTTTTTTTAATCTTGCTTCCTTCATGTATTTATGTCCACCGAGTGTGTGCCTGGTGCCCATGAAGTTCAGAAAAGGATATTATATCCCCTAAAATTTGAGTTAGTGATGGTTGTGAACCACCACGTTAGTGTTGGGAAACAAACCTGGGTCCTGTGCAAGAGCAGTAAGTACTCTCAATGGCTAAGCCATCTCTAGCCTCCCTGGGAGTATCATCTCTTGATGCATGGACACGGAGTCATGTCTAAACTAAGTTGATCCTGGAGACGTCAACGTCCCTCCAGTACACTCTGCTTGACTGCTCCGACTGAAGAAGAGCTTTCAGTGATCGATTCCCGTTTAACCATCACACTCAAGAGCCTAGAGACATCATCTCCAGGAGAAAGTCCTCGAGAACCCTTGGATCTTACCCTTCCCTCATACTCAAAATAGATTCATACTTGTCCACTCAGCTCGGACATATCCCACTCACCTATGCGCGCAGGCCCCGAGGTCACCGCTCCTTGCCCACCCTGGGAGGCCAGGCCATTCCTGGAGCGTGGCCTTCCCCGGGCCGGGCGCCCGCGAGCAGCTGTAGTCCCCGCCGCCCGACCTCCTCCAAGCCTGGGCTTTGTGCTGAGGGCGCCGCGCCCTGGGAGGGCCCGGGGCTCGCGTGACCCCGCACACGCCACCCCCCGCATGTCACGCCAGGGGCGCACGCTCTTCTTGCCAGACCGCAGACGGAGGCCCACAGCTCACGGACACACCCCCGGCCACACCCGCACCCGCCAGGCCACGCCCACCAAGCCCGGGCCAGCCACGCCCTCGACCTGCCTTGCAGGGCCTGGAAGGATCCGACACTCCGGCAGTTCAGGCCGAACGCGCCGGAAGTGGACTTTGCTTGCGCACAAGGCACGCTGGGAAGCGTAGTCCTCAGCTACAGGGGAGCTCCGTGGCTCTGAGCCGAGCTCCATGAGACCAGACCAGGTCTGTGAACCGCGAGACCCTGCCAGAAACACGGGTCGGGCGAGATACAAAACAGCTCGCCAGAGGTTTCTGGTACTTGAGGTAGCAGTCGAAGCGTTACGTGGGCAATGGCAGTGTTGTTTGAGGTTAATTTGAGGGAGGGGAGTTGGGGGATGTTGAGAATTGGGCTGGGGTAATGCCAGGCTTTGACAAATCCACAGTGGTTCTGGTTGGAGGTATTTGCCATCACCTTCCATTCTCCCCAGACCACCTCAACTAATGCCTAGTGTTCAAAGTGCCCCTCTGCATGTACTACCAAGTCCTAGGTCTGCCGTGTTTCTCAGATTTTTCTTCTGGGATGTTCCTTTAAAATGTTTATTTTTTCGTTGAAGAGATAACTCAGTGGTTAAGGGCACTGACTCAGCTCACAACTGTCATGTAACTCCAAGATCTGACACTTTCACGTAGACATACATGCAGACAAAACACCAATGCACATAAAATAAAGGTGAATTTTTGAAAAAAGTGTATTCTAGCCTTTAATCCCAGGACTCGGGAGGCAGAGGCAGGTGGATCTCTGAGTTCAAGGCCAGCATGAACATGTTCCAGGACAACCAGGGCTACACTGAGAAACGCAGTCTGGGGGGTGGGGTGGGGAAGAGTTTATTTTTTGTCAGTTTCATATACTGTATCTTGAGCATATCCAACTCAATTCTCCTCTCCCAGCCACCCTCATCAGATACCCCAATACTTACACATTCATGACCTTTTCTTTTAATATACCCAAATGAATCCAGTTAGTGCTGCCTGTATACACATGGGTTCAAGACCATCCACGTGAGCATGGGCAATCCACCAAGGGCTGCATCCCCAAAGAAAAATGGCTCTCTCTCTCCCAGCTGCCTTCATTCTTCTATAGCTCCCCAGCTAGGTGTTAAGGGGTAAGCCCTTGCCCTTCCATGCTGGAATATGGACAGGAATGGGCCGGAAATCACAGTTACTGTGAGTTCTTGGGTAGGACAGTCATGACACGTCCTGAACCATTCCACAGCACTCCTTGCCATTCTCAGACTTTACGTTCTTTCTCCTCCCTCTTGTATGATGGTCCCCGACCCTTGAGAAAGTATATATAAATGTCCCATTTAGGGTTGTGAGCTGCTTGTTCTTGTCATTCGCATGTGCTATGTAACCCTGGCTGTCCTGAAACTCACTCTGAAGACCAGGCTGACCTCGAATTCAGAGATCTGCTTGCCACTGCCTTCCTAGCACTAGGATTAAAGGCACACACCCCCACCACCCTGCAAGCAGAATATTCTTTATCCAAAAGGTTTCAGGCCAAAAGTGTTAGATTTTTTCCCTTCTGATTTGGGAATATGTGCATACCATAATGAAATATTTTACAGAGGAAAACAAAGTCTAAATATAAAATTATTTATGCTTCACAAATACCTCACATATAACCTGGAGGTAATTTTATACTAATTTTTTTTTAACAACAGCAATCTTGCAGCACTGTCACCTGAAAGATTTATTTTTATTTTATGTGTATGAGTGTTTTACCTTCATGTATTTATGTGCACTGGCTGCCTACAGTGTCGGTGAAGGCCAGAAAGAGCATCAGATCCTTTGGAACTGGCGTTAAAGACAGTTGTGAGACCCAAATCCATGTCCTCTGAAAAAGCACAAAGTCCTCTTAACCACTAAGCCATCTCTCCACCCTGGCAATTTGTTAACACATTTTTAGTTTTCATATTTTTTATTACAACCTATTAGATGAGATCAGGAGTAGAATTTGGCACTTGTAATGTCATATAAGCATTCAGAAAGTTTCAGACTTTGGAGTATTTTAGATTCTAAATATTCAGATTAAGGACCTGGACACTATTTAAAAAAAAAAAAAAAAAAGGCTGGAGAGATGGCTCAGCAGTTAAGAGCACTGGCTGCTCTTCCAGAGGTCATGCCTTCATGAGTTCAATTCCCAGCAACCACATGGTGGCTCACAACCATCCATAATGAAATCTGGTGCCCTCTTCTGGCCTGCAGATATACCTGCAGACAGAACACTGTATACATAATAAATAAATCTTTAAAAAAAAAAAAAAAAAAAAAAAAAGGACCTGGACACTAAAAGACCATCTGGGGTCCATTCAGGAATGCAACACTAGTTCAACATTCAAAAATCAATTTATGCATGGTTAGTAAGCTAACAAAAATCACAGTCAGCTCTAGAAGCTTAGACCAGTGGTTCTCAACCTTCCTGATGCTGTGACCCTTTAATGCAGTTCCTCGTGTTCTGGTGACCCCAAACCATAAAATTAATTCATACCTGCAGTTTTGCTACTGTTATGAATGAGAGTGTTGATATCTGATATGCAGGATATCTGATAAGTGACCCCAGTGACTCCCAAAGGGGTCAAAACCCACAGGTTGAGAACCCCTGTCTTAGAACCATTACCACGATCCAAGAGCCAGGATCTTCTATAGGAGCTAAACTCCTTAGGAATACCCAACAGAAACTGGAGTCGTAAGAACTCAGAAGGAATTTGGAAGGGATGTACCACCAGCAACATTGGCATCCAAAGCAGAAGGGGCAGGAGAAACAAATACCCTGATTTCTCCTCACCTCTCAGTCTGCAATCTTTGTTGTTGTCTCCCAGTGAATTACCCTTACAGAAACCAGTCGGCAGAAGCCTCTGGGAAAAATAATTTGCAGACTTAAACTGCAGTATATCATGTAGGAGAAGAAAGAGAACATGGACGTAGGATAAGCAAGGAAAGGCAGGCACACAATCCAACAGAATCTGCCATGAGATGGACTTTGCAAAATTCAACCATAGTCCTCTGGAAAAACTACAGTGGAAGTTTGGGTCCCCTATGTACCTATTTCTGCAGTATATACTCATCTTGGCTGTGATATTTTTTTGTTGGTGGTGGTTTGGGTTTTGTTATTGTTGTTGTTTTTTGTTTGTTTGGGTTTTCAAGACTGGGTTTCTCTGTGGAACAGTCCTGGCTGTCCTGGAACTCAATTTGTAGACCAGGCTGGCCTTAAACTCAAGAGAGATCTGCCTGCCTCTGTCTCCCAAGTGCTGGGATTAAAGGAGTGAGCCACCACCACCTGGAGTTGTTGTTTTAATTCAGGGTCTCACTATGCCACCCTGGCTGCCCTAGAACTCACTCTATAGACCAGGTTGGTCTTGAACTCAGAGATCCACCTGCCTCTACCTCCAGAGTGCAGAATTAGATGTGTGTGCCACCAGACCCAGTCTCAATCCCCCTTTTAAAATTTATTTTTATTTATTTGTACATGTATCCATCTGTGCATGTTTGTGGGTGAGATCACCCATGTGTGCATGTGTGTGGGTGTGATCACCCATGTGTGTATGTGCGTAGGGCAGAAGCCAGTTCTGGAGGTTTGTTGCCTTCTACTTTATATTTTCAGATAGGATCTTATAGTGAACCTGGAGCTCATCATTTAGCTAGAATGATCTGTCAGGGGTTTGTTAATAAGCGTTAGAATTTTTTCTTTTGCTCTGACTATATATACAATTGCATATATTTTTCCAAATAAATTCCAAATTTTTTTGTTCGGGTCTTATTCAAAGTTCTAGGCCCTTTCTAAAGCAGGTTCTACATATCAGACCATATTTAATTTCTTTACCAATACGGAAACATAACCTTAGACTCATTAGAAAGTTTCTATATTATTAAAACCTTAGATATACTACACATGCTAATTGTCATCCACCTGAAGACACTTTCAGTTTCTGAACTGTTATGACCACTTACTCCATATTCCAAGTTCCAGAGTTCGTGGATTAGAAATAATATTTCTGGTCTAGCACATTTTCTAAGCACTCCCTAAGGGTCAGTGTGGTGAAGTCCTATAATTTTGTGGTCTCTCGATATCTATTTAATTGAAATTTTAACTTTCTCATGCTGGATTCATAGGTCAGCCACCCTTGGCTCTTTCTAGTACCACACTGTCCACAAATGGCACAAGCTGGTGCCAAGAGTAAAAACTTAGAAGCATTTCTCTCCTGTCCAACTGGCTCCCTGCCCCCACCACTTCCTTTAAATGGACTGCTGCAGATGAACTGGGCCCTTATGTCTCAGTGATCACTTTTCACACAAGACGATCTTCCAGAACTCATGCCTGCTTGTTTCAACTCAACAAAAGACATCTGTAACCTTGTACCCAATAAAGCATTGGCTCAGGGATATCCCCTCATGTTCCTTTAGCTCCATGTGTGGTCGCTGTGTTCTGTGCTAATGTGTCTCATAATCGTTGGAGGGATGCTCTCCATCCAAACTTAAGTTAGTACGTCATGTTGGTAAGCATTTCATATGCATGAATCAACATTTTACAGTGCATCTTATAAGAGGTACACAAATAACATTTATATTTTTAAAAGATCCCCTGACTGCAAAATGAACAATAAACTTGAAGGAAACATGACCAGTTGCAGACATTTGGAAAAGTCCAAGTGAAACAATTGGGTTTTGGAGCAAACTAGCGGGAACAAAAATAAATGGAGATACTCAGCAGGTATATACACAGGACTTGGTGACATAGAGGAATGCCACAGATGGGACTGCATGGAGAACTCACCAATGATGGACGGTTTAAGAACATTGCTGAAGACTTCTCCACAATCCTTACATTCCTAAGAGCTCTCGTGTGTGACTTTCTTCCATGTGGAATACAGTGAACAATCTGGTTGAGAGTTACATTCTCTGATGAATGGTAAAGGTTTGTCAGTGGCTAAGGGGTTTGCCATGGGGTATACAGCTTTAAGGTTTCTTTCCAGCATGACATCTTTGGTGACAATTAAGGGATGACTTTGTTCTGAACGCCTTTCCACATTTATCACATGCATAGGGCCTCTGACCTGTGTGCAGTCTCTGATGCTGAGCTCGGGATGAGCCATCCCCAAATGCCTTTCCACATTCCGTACATTTATAAGGTTTCTCTCCAGTATGAACTCTCTTATGTCTTATAAGGTAAGAGGTATGAGTAAACGTTTTTCCACATTCCTTACACTCATAAGGTTTCTCTCCTGTATGGATTTTCTGGTGTCTGGCAAGATAGGTACTTCTTTTGAACAATTTACCACACTGCTTACATTCAAAAGGTTTTTCTCCAGTGTGATTTCTCTGATGAGTGGTCAGCTGTGAGCTTTCTCTAAAAGCTTTCCCGCATTCTTTACAGTCATAGGGTTTTTCTCCAGTGTGAATTCTTGAATGAACAACAAGATGTATACTCTGCCGAAAGGCTTTCCCACACTCCTTACATTTATAAGGTTTCTCTCCAGAATGTACTCTTTGATGGCCAGTGAGTGACATGCTGTGGCTAAAGGCTTTCCCACAAACATCGCATTTGTAAGGTTTCTCACCTGTGTGAATCCTGTGGTGAACAGTCAGGGATGACCCACTGCTGAATGCTTTTCCACACACGTTACACGTGTAAGGCTTCTCTCCGGTGTGAACTCTCCTGTGCAGAGTAAGTCCTATGTGAACACTGAAGACTTTCCCACAATCAGTGCAATCAAATGGCTTCTCTCCGGTATGATAATGCCTGAAGTGGCGAGTGAGAGACATGCTGTACCTGAAGGCTTGTCCACACTCAACACACTGAAAGGGGCGTTTGTCATTGTGACACCTCTGGTGCTGAGTGAAGGTAGAACTGTCCCGGAAGGCCTTCCCGCATTCCTTACAGTTGTAGGGTTTCTCCCCAGTGTGAATCCTCTGATGTTGAGCCAGATGTGCAGGCTGCCTGAAGGATTTTTTACACTCCTTACACTTGTATGGTTTTTCTCCAGTATGAATCCTTTGATGCACGATGAGGTATGAATTCTGGCTGAAGGCTTTCTTACATTCCTTACACTCAAAGAGTTTCTCATGGGTGTGTGTTGTGTGATGCTGGGCAAGGTGGTGGCTCTGCTTGAAGGCCTTTCCACAGACTGCGCATTTGTATGGTTTTTCCCCAGTGTGAATTCTCAGATGAACAGTAACAGATGAGCTATGAGTGAAGGTTTTCTCGCATTCATTGCATTTAAAAATGTTCTTCCCGGCCCAGCTTTTCTTGTATTTTCGTACCTTGGGATTTTTGGAGCTTTTCTTATTTGACTTGTGACTATAAATATTCTCTTCTGCACTGTCCAGATGGGCAGATTTTGAAGATCTGGTATGTTTGTAGCTTATTTCTTTAGTGTAAGTTTCTTTATGAGTGACTGTTTCTTTCACGTTAAATATTTCCTGATTCGTCATCTGTCTATCAAAAAGGTCTTTACATTTCCACTTTTTTCCAGAAGTGGGACATTCATGGCCAAAACTTGGAATTTTCTTCACTGATACATCATCAAACACAAATGGCTTTGGAGATAATCCTTGTGTCTTGTGTAGAGATTCTCCATCTGAAAAATGTAAAACAAGAATGTGTTCTTTATCATGTGCTATTAACTGAAGAACCATCTAAAGTGAAGCAAGTCAAAACTCTTTAATAGATTCCATACAATCACATACACGGTTCTCAACTGGAAAATGTGCAAGGATGAACATGAGAAAAAAGGCTTTGTGATAATCTTGGCTACCAATTCTCTTGGATAAAAAATTGTAGAGGAGCCTAGTAAAGCACACCTCTGGGTATGTATGTGAGGTTGTTCCCAAAGCTACTAAAAGCCTTCTCTGAACGTTGAGTGTCACTATCCAATACCCTGGGAAATGGGAATGAAGGAAAAGTAAGGAGAAAATTCAGTAGCAGGGGCAGGCTTCTATTTGCTTTCTGGCTGCCCACATCGTGCCCTTTCTCCACACTTCTTCACTCCCAGCAGTCCAAAGGCAATAGAGCCAGCTGATCACAGATGTAAACCTCTGAAACCATGGGCCAAAAACAAACCCTTCCCCTCTTAAGTTGTTTGCAGCAGGTATTTTGTCAGAGTGCTAGAGACACATGCAGTAGCAGGGAAGAGATAGAAAGGAACAACGACATGGGGAAGTGTGGTAGGAGTTTATTAAAACCAACTGTGAGAATGTTTTTGTTTAATCCCAGGTGGGCTGCTGAAGACACAGGTATAAAGTATTAATGGTCTCCTGAGCTATCAGGGCTGTGGCTTAACCAGCTGAGCAAATTTAACTCTGAGGACTTGGGAGAGAGGAATAAACTCAGAGCCCCAAGGAGAAGGGGGCTCCACAAAGGAGGGGAAAAATGCCAGAGCCCCAAGGAGAAGGGGGCTCTACAAAGGAGTAGGAGAACAGGGGCTCTACAAAGAAGTAGAAGAGGGGTGATATAAAGAACAAGGGGTTCACAAAGAAGAGTAAAGGGCTGTACAAAGGAGGGGAAAAAAAAGCCAGAGCCCTGAGGAGAAGGGGGCTACAAAGAGAAAAGAAAGAAGAAGCTCCACAAAAGTAAAAGAGAGTGGGCTTTACAAAGAAGTAAGAGTAAAGAAGCTCTACAGAGAAGAGAAAAGGGGCTACAAAGAAGAAAGAAGTTGCTGCTCTCCTAGTTGCTGGTGCTCTCCCAAACTGCGGCTTGTTCTTCCTTGTGCTGTCTCCTGGTTTCCTGGACTTCTAATGAGATTGGTATTACCCACAAAGAATCCAAGGACCCTAATAAGCAGGACAGCTACATCCCTTCTCCCTCTAACCTTCTTTGTCTCCCACCTAGGGTTGGGGGTTGACGGGAACGAGGGTGGAGGGAAGTGGAGGTATTGAACACAATAAATTAAATACAGTAAAATAAACAGTGTCTAATATAATAATAAAAGCCACTTGTTATAGGGAAATGACTAGGAAAACTAAGAACAAGATGAGGTCCTAGGAGAAATCATCGTAATGATAATGGTATTTTTGGCAGACTACAAATTAAACTCACTTCTGTAATGTCTCCTACCTTTAGAAATATCTAGGACTAGGACATGGCTCAGCGATTAAGAACATTGTCTGTTCTTTTCTCTAGAGGTCTTGAGTTCAATTCCCAGGCACCACATGTTGACTCTGAACCATCTATACTGGGATCTGATCCCTCTTCTGGCCTGCAGGCATACATACAGCATATACATAAGAGCATTCATATACATAAAATAAATCTTTTAAAATATTCATTCATTTAATATATATGGATGGTTTGTCTGCATGTATGTCTATGCACTATTTTGCATGCCTGGTGCCCATTGAGGCCAGAAGATGCTCTGGAACTGGAGTTACAGACAGTTAGGAGCTACCATGTGGGTGCTGGGAATGGAACCCAGTTCTTAACCACTGAGCCACCTTTCCAGCCCCATGTCTCTTACTTTCAATTGATTAGTATATATATTAAGTTAATTTAGTTTAACTACCAACATATTTTATTACTATTACCTCTCAGAACCCTCTAGAGTTCCCAGCAACCACCCACACACCATGCCTTATGGCTTCCCCTGGAATTTAAAGGCAAGGGCATGGTTATAATTTCATACTCAGAGAACAGTTCTCCTAAGTCCTTTCTGTGTTTGAGTGCACCAGACCCTTTATTTCTCATACAGCTCAGGCTTCATTCATTTTCTTACTTTCAACAACTTAGGAAAAGTGTCCCCTTTTAGGCCAGTTAATATAGGGTTTTGTTATCTATGATGGTTAGGGAAAGGGGTCTCGGTGAGGGACTGTCAAGATGATACGGACTTGTGAGCATGTCTGTGGGGGGATTGCCTTGATTGTCTGAATTGATGTGGAAAGATCCAGCCTGAATATAGGCACCATTGTCAGCTTTGAGGCCCTGGACTATATATGAGTAGAGAAAGCTAACAGAGTAACAGGTACGCATGCTTGCACTCTCTCTGCTCCGTGGCCAGCTGTTTTAAGATCATGCCACTATGAGTTCCCCCACAATGATGGACTACAATGTGGACTTGCAAGCTAAAATAAACACTGTGTGCCTTCACGCTGCTTCTGTCAGGGAGCTTCATGACAGCAATGGAAGAGGAACTAGGACATTGTTCTTTGTACAAAACAACTTACTACAGAGACAAGAGTGAAGTAGAAGGGAATCCACGCCAAGTAAGGAAACTTTAGTTCATACCGGGACCATAAGGCTTAGGAAGAGCTAGCAAGCCCCAGTGAGGAGGTAAGGACCTCTGAAGATGCCCAAGCCATTCTGTAGAAGGGTTTTTCCATCTGCTTCTCGAATTCTCACCTTGTGATGTGCTTCTTGTCACCTCACCCTTCACCTCCCAAGGCTCCTTCCCATGCTCCAACAAGGAGATTAGAAATGGTTTGGAAATGCAAGCTCCTGCATTAAAAAAAAAAAGATAAAAAAATAGGTCAGGCTTTGGGTTGTTTTGGCACATAAGTCAGCTCCTTAAATCTGATGCAACTATGAAATAAAGGGATCAAACATATTTGAAGGGTAGATTATATAAAACTCTGGGATAGTCCAGTGGTAATTGTCAGCAGTCAACCCTACAGAAATTACGCTATTTCTTATGGAGTTGGGGAAGGGCAAAAACTTAGCTCACCATTTTAAAAGAACCTTCTCAGTAACAAATGAGACATTTGTAAATGGCCTGCTAGAGGCTAGGTATAAAGAGATGGCTCAGCACTTGGAAGCACATACTGCTCTAGGAGAGGAACTAGGTTCAGTTTTCAGCCCAGATAACAGGCACCTCACCACCACATGCAACTCTAGTTCCAGGACATCTGGCACCCTCTACTGTAGGCAACTAAACTCACATGCACATACACCCAGATGGACACATATACATTTTTGTTTTGATTTGTTTTCGGGACAAGGTTTCTCTGTGGAGCCATGGATTTCCTGGAACTTGTTCTATAGACCAGGCTGGCCTCAAACTCAGAGATCCACTTGCCTCTGCCTCCCGAGTGCTGGAATTAAAGGCGTGTGCCACCATACCCAGCTTAGCAAGCAACTTTCCAAAGAGCTCTGGAACCTACACTCAAGCATGTAAAGCCATGCTTGTAAAATAACAGACAAATGAGCACCTATGGTTGCCCACACAAGATATGCACAAAATCAAGCCAGTCAACATTTTAGCATGGATGGGGAAGGAACCTATGAGGCTCCCCTCCTATCTGGAAGTGATTGGCAGTTGATGACTGCTGAAAAAAAAAATCACTTTTGCCGGGCGGTGGTGGCGCACGCCTTTAATCCCAGCACTTGGGAGGCAGAGGCAGGCGG
>CAJQZJ010032290.1:3308420-3328217 GCA_907164525.1 Lophiomys imhausi
ACGCCTTTAATCCCAGCACTTGGGAGGCAGAGGCAGGCGGATCTTTGTGAGTTCGAGGCCAGCCTGGTCTACAAAGTGAGTCCAGGACAGCCAAGGATACACAGAGAAACCCTGTCTCGAAAAACCAAAAAAAAAAAAAATCACTTTTCTTTGGTGGTGTGGCTGCTGACAGATTGACCATGCCTCGATGGATGGCCCTAAATCCATGTACATATGGTCAATACTAACTGTATTCCAGGGGTGATCAATAACTACAATAATAAAAAAGAAGAACATGAAGTAAGGAGGGAGATGGATTGGTATGTCTCAGTAGGAGTTCGAGAGGTTGTGAGGGGTGGAAAAGACAAAATACACTGTATACATATATAAATTTCAAAGAACAAAATATTTTTATAAAATACAAAATATATCTTATTATCTATTATTTTGTATATAGACAAAGGAGCTGAGAAGATGGCTCAGCGGGTGAAGCTCTTGCCATGTAAGCATGAGATCTGAACCGGAAGTCCCAGAACCCATGCAAAGTAACACACAGTAGCACAAGTTTAATCCCAGCCTTCCTATAGCAGGATGTGAGGTGGAAGCAGGAGAATCCCTTGAGCTTGCTGACAAGTCTGTCATAAGTTCAGATGATCAGCTCGGTGGAAGGTGGGGGCTGACATCCAAAGATTGTCCTCTGATCTCCACACACACTGTGACATGCACATACTGCACTTGTTCACACAAATGGATGTGCACACGTGCACACAAGCACACGCATTTTCACACACATGACAAAACTACTTTTAAGTTTTTTTTTTTTTTTTTTGATTTTTCGAGACAGGGTTTCTCTGAATATCTCTAGCTGTCCTGGACTCGCTTTGTAGACCAGGCTGGCCTCGAACTCACAAAGATCCGCCTGCCTCTGCCTCCCAAGTGCTGGGATTAAAGGCGTGCGCCACCACCGCCCGGCTACAAAACTACTTTTAAAAAGGAAGTATGGTGGTGCATGTTTTTAATCTCAGCACTTGGGAGGTAGAGGGAGGCAGATCTCTGTGAGTTTGAGGCCAGCCAGGTCTACATAGTGAATTCCAGGCCAGCCAGGGATACATAGGGAGACCTCGCTTCAAAAAACAAAAAAAGGGCCGGGCGGTGGTGGCGCACGCCTTTAATCCCAGCACTTGGGAGGCAGAGGCAGGCGGATCTTTGTGAGTTCGAGGCCAGCCTGGTCTACAAAGTGAGTCCAGGACAGCCAAGGATACACAGAGAAACCCTGTCTCGAAAAACAAAAAAAAAAACAAAAAAAAAAACAAAAAAAGGAAGTGACAGAGGAAAGGAGAAAGGGAGGGAAAATGAACAAAATGAAGGAAGGAAGGAAGGGAACTCTCAGTAGAGAAACAGAAAGTACAAAAAGAACCAAAGAACCAGTTGGCATCTGGAGAGATGACTCTGTAGTTACAAGTATAAACTGCTCTTCCAGAGGACACTAGTTCAGTATCCAGCACCGTGTGAGGAAGCTCACAACTACCCGGAACTCCAAATGCCGGGGTTTGATACACTGCTCTGGACTGTGTGGTTACCTGAACACACATGTGGCATACAGTCAGTCTGTGTGTATGTCTGTCTATCTCTGTATGTGTGTGTGTGTGTGTCTCTCTCACACACACATATATATGCCAAGTCTTTAAAAAAATAAAGAACAAAATAAAAAGTCTAGAATTGAGACTAGAGTGACACTTTAAAGATTACTAGATGGACTTAACAAAAGTTGAAAAATAAAAACAAGAATAACCATTCATTCTGGAAGCCAATTAGCACATATTATGTAATCTGAAACACTAAAACACAAATTAAACAGATCATCTGAGGCAGAGTATCAAAGGATCTAAGTGCAACTCAAGTCCCCAAAGAAGAGGAGAGATGAGTAGAAAAGTCTACAGTTTCCCAAATTTTGCTAAAAGCATAAATTTAGCCTAAAGCAGTGGTTCTCAGCCTGTGGGTCATGACCCATTTGGGGGTTGCATTTAAGATGTCCTGCATATTAGCCATTTACATTATGATTCATAACAGTAGCAAAATTACAGTTATGAAGTATCAATGGAAATAATTTTATGGTTGGGGATCAGCACAACATGAGGAACTGTGTTTAAGGGTAGCACCATTAGGTAGGTTGAGAACCACTGGCCTAACCAGGCTCAAGAGGATTGGGACAAGGAACTCCTGAGAACAGCAAGCTCATTAGGTAATATATATATATTATATATTATATATATATTTATATATATATATAATATATATATATATATCCCAAGCTTTGAAGTGTCCATATTAGCCACTCCGAGAGCAAGCACATGAAGATGTCTTAAGACATTGGGTCTCACTGATTTATCATGAGTTAATAAAAAGATACATATTTGAGGGTTGGTGTGACCCTCCTGGGCTTTTCCTTCCCAATAAATCTCTGGTGTGAGGTTTGTTATGGAGCGTGACTATGGTATTCTTGGCTCCCGAGTGCCAGGATACCTTTTCTGTGAGGAAATCTCCTGCCTCCCCCAGGAGAGCTGTAACATTTTAATTGAAGAAGCCTTTCCTCTCAGAGTTGTAACAGGTGCACTGTTGAGAATATCAGAACTGTAACACAAAGGCAACATGAAACAGACATGCCTGTTACAGTTCCCAACATGTCTGTGTTTACCATTGCCTAAAGATATAACCATGAGTATTTGATAAACATCAAATTCACAAGCTGCATCTGAAACTTTCATCCAACCCTGACACCACGATGATAGCTTTAGTAATAAAAGTGTGAAAGTGCTTAAGAGTGAATTCTGGATTATCCACAGGGAGAAGAATGCTTACCCACTGAAACCAAGTTCCGATAGTTTTCCAGCACAACAGTCCTGTACAAACTCCTCTGGGCAGGATTCAGCCACTCCCATTCCTCCTGAGAAAAGTCTACTGCAACATCTTTGAATGTCACTGCATCCTGAGATGACACAAACGTTTTCATTACATTTTTATAATTTTGTGTAAATAGAAAAAATTTTATCCTACATTTATTAATACCTAATAAGCACCTATAACCTATAAACACTGAATACCTAGGAACACCTAAACAATCCTACTTTAGCGCTTTTGAAAGGATACTAGGATTCTCTAGTGCAGGTCCATACAGGCAACTTGGTCAGCCTTTTATCTGCTGGCACACCTCAACAGCATTCAGTCTGGCTCTGGCAGTCACAACAATCTTATCTTCAGCTTGGCTCAGCTTCCTCTGGGCCTGTGGCCAACTGGCCTCACCCACTCAGCTTGGGGTCAGCTTCAGTCATACATGGCGCAGAAGCCCTGCCATGTATGGCCTAGTTTGTCCAGGAATACCTCAGCCTGCCATGTAAACTAGCTGAATCCCCTCGGTGCAGCTGCTACACCATCCAGCTAAGTCTTTTAGCTTCGCGGCCTTGCCTTGATTTCAAAGCCTATAGCAGGTCCCTGGCTTCCTCCACAGGGTTCTATCTCCACAGCCTCTCAAAGCTGTAGCCTCTATCTCTCAGGTATCCTCACAGTCTGTGGGCGCCTTGAGCTTTGGGCCATGGTGTCGCTGGCTCCCCCACTTCAGTTGCTTTGCTCCTGCCACTGTGGTGTCAGTCAGTCCCAGTTTTCCCGGGCCACACCGTCTATGAAACGTTTCCTCAGCCCGTGCAGGAATCATGCTTCGCTCATTCACTACGGTACCTTAGGCCGCTCTATTTCCGCTGCCATCGGTCACAGCCTTCTTGGGCTAACTCATGGCCACAGACCCTTTCCAAGGCTTTTATTCGCCTGCTCCTTATTGCCTCAGGGCTAGTGCGATGCTAGTGTGGCCTCAGCTGTATACACAGCTTCCTAGTCTCCCTCTCGGCTCGCTCCTGTCTCTTCCTCCGTGGGGGCGAGGGAATTCACCGAAAGCTCTCTGCCTTATATAGGCCGTGATCTCACAGTCTTTCGAAGCCTCACCCTTTCTCGAACTATTTGGCAGCTCCCGTGACCTCTGGCGGTTTCTGACAGTTCCGCAGGCTGTTATGAGTCATTTTATTATTTTCTTTTTTCTTTTTGTTTTGAGATGGGAGGAGGTGGCCTATTTTGTTGCCCAAGCTGGCCTTTAAGTCATTTTCACCTTCCAAGTGCTCACGGTTAATCTCTGTTTCATTCCCAGCCAGCTACTAGTTTGTTTTCTATCTACATGTTTGAACTTTCCAGAACTTTGCAACCACGCCTCTTCAACCAGGCAATGGACACAGGCTTCAAAATGAGGCTCTTCAGCCATGCGCCTCAACAAGGCAAGGCCCATGTCTTTCACAGAGCTGTGGCTTCAACTGGGCTCCACCCATTTCAGCTCAGATCTTTCTAGTGTCCAAGCAATGCCAAGTCATAAACTCTTCAATTTCCCGGGCTTTCAGATTGCCTTCTCAATGGATGACCAGTACTATGTGCTTCCAGGTGCCAGTCTGATCTGTATTTCCCTTTAGAGTCCTTACTAAATCACTAAAGAAAACTAACCCATTACAATTTTGTTTGGGGTGGAGGGAGGAGATCCCCTTGTCAATCAGTTACTAACTGAAAGAAGATACCAAAGACCTTGTATCATTGCACTTATTTGAAAGGTCTGCAAAGTTCAAAAATGTAGATAGAAAACAAACTATCAGTTGGCTGGAAGTGAGACAGAGATTAACTCTGAGCACTTGGAAGGTGAAGATGACTTCAAGGCCAGCTTGGGCAACAAAGTGGGCTACCTCCTCCCATCTCAAAACAAAAAGAAAAAAGAAAAGATTAAAATGACTAATGATGAGTAAAAAGATATTTTTAAAATGAAAACAACAATAACAACAAAAACACTCCTTTTATCCTCCCACACCCTTAAAACTTCCATGATCTCTGATGATCAGAATAAGCGGGGATCTGCCTACCTATGACCAGCCAGCTCTGCTGTGGCCTGCAGGTGGAAGGCCTCTAATCTAATCCAATCCTGACACACATTCCCCAAACAGTATCAGATATAACAGACAGGGTTAAATGTCACAAGAGTTCCTCAAATTCAGATGCCAATTACAAGCTCCATGTTATTATTTTAGGGACAGAGAGACTTGGACAAAACTTCATATAGAGGGATACATGAGAGGGGCTTTGTGTCTCCATCTAACCTGGAACCCAATTCATCCTGGTACTGAGATACCACTGTTTCATGTAAAAGAAAACAAGTCTTTTAACAGGACCCCAAACTGGTTTAAAATGTACATTCAGGGCATAGTGGTATACACCTCAAATCCTAGTACTTGGCAGCACAAGTTTGAAGCCACCCTGGGCCCCACAGTTTCTCTGTCTCCCACCTAAGTACTAATTAACTTTAACTTTCAAGATCTAATGATACCAGGCCCGTTCACCCACTGGGCAGTTAAAGTTAAGGATGATGTCCTATGGGAGAAGGAGTGACCAGGCCCTGGGGCAGACTATTGGTCAGAATTTCCAAAGTAGCATTACTTAATGCTAATTATCAAGACCCCTGCTCATGGTGGAGAATGGACATAAACTAACCTGTAGCATGGTTTTCATTAGTTCAATGGTCATTTCTTGCCGCCTCCTGGTTTCTTTCTTGGAGAACAACTGTGTCCTGGGAAGTCCAGCCTAGGGTAAGAGAGGGTGGTGAAAGCCAAGGTCCCCATTGTTCCCTGGCATCACCAGTGTAAACTGATCTTTCCCTTTCTTTCCTCCCAGGTGTAACTGGCTGAAAGCAGGTATGATGCTCACCGTCAACCTGACTGGATCTAAAATCGCCTACGACACCCAGCTGGGAATAAGATCAGGGTCTTACTCAGACTTTATCAAAGAAGCTTCCCCCTGCAGGAGATTGGGAACTAACACAAAAACCAATGTGTACAGAGTGAGGGACCTTGGAACACTCAGTACTAAATGGGATATCACCCTCAAACCCATCCTTTTGGGGATCAGGGAACTATGCGGAAGAGGAGGAAGAAGATGATAAGAGCCAATGGGGATGGAGGCCATCAAGGAAACAGTATCTTCTAGATACAACAGTGCTGAGGCTCATATGAACTTACAGGGACACTGTGGTAGCATGCACAGAGCCTGCACAAATCCAATCCAGATGGGGTCCCAGTGCTGGGAGGGGAGTGGACATGAGCCCTCATCCCTAACCCAGAAGCTGTCTCCAACTGTCAACCACTCGAAAACCAAACATTACTTTTTCTCCCAAATGGAATCTCAGTTGGTATACAAACTACACTAAAGGATAGGCTTCATGCCCAGCAATAGATGATCATCACAAAATCAACTTACTGGTATTTTTGGAGGTTTTTGGTTTTGTTTTTAAATCTCACAATGCTTTGGGTTGTGTTTTTTTTTGTATCTCTGCGAATCTGTGTTTCTCATAATTTTTCTTTGCTCTTTTTTCCTGATTGTTTTGTTTCGTTTTATTCTATTTTCTTTTTTCTAATGTTTATTTATTACTTCAAGTTACATCTCCACCATAGTACCTTATTCCATTTTCTTATTTGCCTATTTGTTTTCTTTTCTAGAGAGAGAAAAAGAAGGCATGGAGTTGGATGGGTGGAGACGATCTGGGAGGAAATGAGGGGAGAAAACTGGGATCACAAAAATATTGTATGAAAAAATTTATTTTCAATAAATAATAAAATCACCTAGGACACATAATGCTGGGTATGTCTATGAGAGTGTTCCCATGAGGTTCACCTGAAGAAGCAGATTCACCCTATGGGTGGCACCATCCCATAGGTTAATTTAAAATGGGACAAAAGAGGAAACTTAGCTAGTGGTTTGTGGCTATCTGCTTCTAGCTTTCAAAGGCAATGTGACCCGTCTCCTCATGCTTTGCCACTATGCCTCCTGTGCCATGACAGACTGTATTCAAGTCGAGAGTCTTTTATTTTTTGTCAGAACTATGAGAAAAGTAACTGACATGCTGGCAGTGCATGGCTGCTACCAGAGTAGGGCAAATCATTCTCTCCTATATGACTGAAGTCCTGAATTTTTATAAGCAAAGGTACAATTGTTTCCTTTGGAGGTTTCTGATCCATGATTCGACGCAGTATATTTGAAATCCCACTCCTAATGGAACCAGAGACACGGGTTACTGTCCTCCTCTACCCCAAATCCCAGGGCCTTCACTTCCTTCTCACTTTAGAACAGTGAAGCTTTAGGAATCAGTTCTGTCACTCTGTCACTTCTGTCCTTAACTCATTGATTTCTCCTTCTTCCTGACCTAGATTAGAAGGCTTCCCTTTCTCTAAACAGCTTAGCCCAGTAATTGCATCTTCTTGAATGCTTAGATATAGGATTTTTACAGCAATACACAGTTCCAAACAGAGAGAGAATCTAATGCTGAGGGCCAGAGAGATGCTCAGCAGTTAATAGCACCTCCTGCTCTTGAGGACCCAGTTCAGTTCCTGGTGCCCACATGGCAGGTCACAACCATCTGTAACCCCAGTTCCTGGGGACCCAATGCCCTATTCTGACCTCCATGGCCAGAAATGCATACAGTACATAGATAAACATTCAGGCAAAACACTAATACACATAAAATAAAAATAATAAATCTTTTTTAAAACTCTAATGCTAACAAGGCATGGTCATGCACACCTGCAATTCCAACTATCAGAAGTCTGAGACAGGGTGCATCCCAGGAGTGCAAGACTGGCCGGTGAAACCCTGACAATCAATCAACAAACCAATAATGGAAAGGAAAGGAAAAGAAAAAGAAAATCTCCCAAGGAGATGGCTCAGAAGTGTAGGAGTTAGATAAATTAGATTTAGGAAATATATAGGAGTTTCTGATACTCTCTCTTAATTCGGGGCCTGAACAGCATTATCAACATGAAGTCAGCAAAAACAGGAAAGACTCAATAGACTGAAAAACAAGTTTGAAGTCAACAAAAACAGGAAAGACTCAATAGACTTGAAACAAAGTATCTGGCCTGACATTGTTTTCAGCTGCTAAGTGGGCGGAGCCCAAATTAAGCTGAAACAGAGTTCCTCCTATCTGAGGACAGTGCGTGGAGCCCAGAAGAGAAGAGGCCCCTGATGCTAGAGAGCTCCAAGAGTCCTGTTGAAAAAAGGGCTGGCCATTGATGGCCAGCTCTCTCCCTGAAGCAGAAAGAAGCCGGTGAGCAAAGAAAGCCTGAGCAAGACACCAAAAGGCCCAGGACTGGACCCTGTGGCTCAGCTTTTGCCTAGAGGGGTTTGATCTGTCCAAACAGTGGCCTAGGGGAAACGGTGCCTGGCTTTAAGGACTGAGGCAGAGCAGCTGAGTTCCTGATTCAAAAGAAGTAAGTTGGCCTGCAGACGGCTGGGGTCTCCCACAGAGAAGAAAACATGAAGCCTTATTTAAGGTGAGACTGCAATAACCAACGACCCTAACGAACCTACATCTGAGAGATCCAAAAGAAGGACTGCTAAGTGTGTTAAATAATCTACAACAAATACTGTGTTCCTGACGACTGAGGACCTCTAAAAGGTTATGAAAGTAGTTGTTATGATTATCAATAGGTTTAGTGGATAGGTTAAAGGGGTTGTAGGAATTTATAGGATTAATAGTTAAGAAATTGTTGGTGTTTGTTATAAGTGAATTTAGTAATAAATAAATAAGTGTTAAATAATAATTTAAAAGTTCGGTTACACAGAAGGGTAATGGTATCTGAGGATCTGAGTTTGTTCCCCATAACTCACATGGTGGAAGGAGAGAACCAACTCCTAAAAGCTGCCCTCTAACTTACACAAACACACACACACACACACACACACACACACACACACACACACCATGCAATGGCACACATGTGCCCCCACAACAAAACAGATAATTTTTTTTCATTCAAAATGTAATAGTATTTTCTTTTTTTTTTTTTTTGGTTTTTCGAGACAGGGTTTCTCTGAATATCTCTGGCTGTCCTGGACTCGCTTTGTAGACCAGGCTGGCCTCAAACTCACAAAGATCCGCCTGCCTCTGCCTCCCAAGTGCTGGGATTAAAGGCGTGCGCCACCACCGCCCGGCTTTGTAATAGTATTTTCATTTTTTTAAAAATCTAACTCTAGAGGCTGGAGAGATGGCTCAGCGGTTAAGAATACTGGCTGCTCTTCCAGAGGACCTGGGTTCAAATCCCAGCACCCACATGGCAGCTTACAACTGTCTGTAACTCCTGTTCTAGGGGACCTTACACCATTACACAGACACACATACAGGCAAAATACTGTGGTCAGTTTAGGGTTAGCATATATAGCTTAGGGTACTTGGAATAAGGCTGGACTTTTAAGATAAAAGACTTACATCCGAAGTGACATGTCCATGGGAACTCGCCAGGACCTCTTTGATATTAGGGCTAGGGGCAGGACATGTCCCCTGAGGTGCCCACCCTCTGGAGGGCTGTTGTCATTTCACAGCTTTCTGTGGAAAGCATCTGAATGACATGCCCTGAGGCACCTGCGCACATCTGTGGACTGCCTGTGAATTCATGACCCTCTTCAAAAAGCTTTTTTGAAAAAGACTGAGCCCCAGGAACTAACTTTAAAGTGCACGAAAGCTTCTGCCGATATGAAGATATATAAGGCAAGATTCATGTGGACGCTGGTTGGCTCTCTCTCCTGTTCCTGATTCACTCAACAACGTTTTCCTCGACAGGCGAAAAAACACGCATCACAATCTCATCATAAAGTTTCACCCTCTGAGGTTGACCCGTTTCGGATCTGGAGAGAAGACAGATTCTCCCTGAGATTCAGGAGTGCTCAGATGAGGAGCACTGGGACTTTGCAGGCCTTAAGCATCTGAATAGGTGAGCCGCCTGGGAAACTTTCGTATGTTAATTGGTCTTAAGACCACAAAGGGATAAAGGAAATTCAGAGACTTTAAAACTGAAAAATTTCTTGAAGAACTCAAGAAATTAAATGCCAAGAAACCAAATAATCCAATCAAAAAATGGGGGTTGGAGCTAAATAGAGAATTCACAAAAGAGGAATCCCTAATGGCTGAGAGATACTTGAAGAAATGCTCAACATCCTTAATCATCAGAGAAATGCAACTCAAGACAACTCTGAGATTCCATCTCACACCTGTCAGAATGGCTAAGATCAAAAGTTCAAATGACAGCACATGCTGGCGAGGGTGTGGAGAAAGGAGAACCCTCCTCCGTTGCTGGTGGGAGTGCAGGCTTGTGCAACCACTATGGAGGTCAGTATGGTGATATCTTAGAAAACTTGGAATAGCTTTGCCTCAGGACCCAGCCATACCACTTCTGGGTATTCACCCAAATGACTCCTCACAGAATCATAAGGAAGTTTCCTCATCTATGTTCATAGCAGCCTTATTTGTAATAGCTAGAAACTGGAAACAACCCAGATGTCCCTCAACTAAAGAATGGATTAAAAAAACTGTGGTACAGCTACACAATGGAATATTACTCAGCTATCAGGAACAATGAAATTATGCAATTTGCAGCCAAATGGATGGAACTAGAGAAGCTCTTCCTGAGTGAGCTAACCCAGACTCAGAAGTATGCACATGGCATCTATTCACTTACAGTAGGATTTTAGCTATGTAGTACAGGATATGGATACTACAACCAACACACCAAAGGGAACATGGACATAGACTTTTTATTTACTTATTTATTTTTTATTTGTTTGTTTGTTTTTTAGTTCTCTCTCCCTGGCAATGAGACACTTTTCACTGGTGGTACTGCCTTGTAGGCCCCCAGTGTATGAGGAGGCTCTTGGCCCTCATATGACCTCTGAACTGGGGCGAGGGACTGTTATGTAGGGACACCTCACTTCAGAGGAGTGAGATGGAAGGGTTAGGGGGTAAAAAAAAAATGCAATGTAAAGTTTCGGCCTTTTGCTACCAACTGTCATAAACTGTTTAGGATAATTAAGACATGCAAACTAATAGTCATGCAACCTTGTCATTTTTCTAGGTACTATGACAGTCTATATTATACTTACTATCTAAGCTATCAAGTTGCTAAGAGACAAGCAACATTTGCTTATCTAAATATAAGAGATAGATAGGGCGTCTTCAAAACCTCAAGAGATCTGCAGAATATGGCATTCAAAGATGTTTTCGTAACTTTAGATTTTTTTATATTGAGACATGTCAGCTCCTGACAGCACCCCCTATTCTACTCCAAGTAGAAGATGAGCATCGAAGAATCTCCAGTGGGAGATGATTGATTAGTGGCAAGCCTTTCTCTTGGCAATAAAAACCACTTGCTTCAACTGTAGACAGAATGCTGTCCAAAAAGGACAAAACTTGGAAGCAGGTAAGTTGACAGCCTAGCTCTGCCAAGTCAGGGTAGGCAAGTCCTTCATAATTCCTGCTCTACAATCAATGTCTGTCAGAGAAACGGGGCCAAACGGCTGAAGATTGCTGCTGTAATGTATGGAGAGAAAATGAGAACTGTCCAGGCAGCCACTGGTATGTCATTTCTTAGTTTTGGAAGCTGCGGCCCCTGCACTTCCTATATAATCAGATATGTTTTTCCCTCTCAGGTCTCTGAGGTGGTTGAAGAATAAATAGCTAGAGTCACATAGTTAAATTTTGAGTTGTTTAGAATCAAGAGGGTGTTCTGGATCTAAGAAGATGTTTTTAAAATTGTGAGGCAAGTTAGTATGAAAGCTGAGTTAGATATAGAACTTTAAACTCATGGAGATGGTTAGATAGTAGAATGTTAAAGTCAGGTGCCAAATACATATGGACTGGACATTGGGAATGTATGCTAAGCCATATAACTCTCATAATTGTGGCCTATTTATTTCTGTTGTTTTGCATTGTATTTATTGTTATAAGAGAAAGAACCATTTGTTGAACTGAAAGGGGGAGCTGTTGGGAGGAAAAAGATATACCTTAAACTTAAAAAAAAAAAGGAAGAGGATGGGGGATTAAGAAGGAAGAGGGTGGGAGGATGGGACTGGAGGGGGAGTAGGGAGAAGATTGTGATTGAGATGTAACTTGAAGAAATAAAAAAAGAAAAAAAAACTGAAAAATTGTATGAAGACCAGCCATCCATCAGGACCCACGCTCAGAGAAAAATATCCTTTTGAGAAACCTTAGGTTAATATTAAATGTTTGTATTATATATACTAAAAAGTTTTAGGTGTTAGGTTTCAGAGTTAGGGTTTGGGTTTAGGATTTAGGAATTTTATAGACAATTGTTAGGTAATTGTTAAGTATTGATAAATATATGTGTGATAAATAAAAATTTACTGTTACAAAACACCAATGTATATAAAATACAGATAAACTATTTTTTAAAAATCTATTTCTATTAACTTTCAAAGTAGTCATTCCATACACACTGAGCCTTGATTACAGCCTAAATGCTGCCTAATTTCACACACAATCACAAGCACCAAAGGAAGGCATACACACCATGATCTCAGAGAGGCCTTGGGTACACACAGACACATCTACAGACCCCCCAATCTTATTCTCTCTCACACACCCACACCAATCTCACAGCCTCTTATCTGTTTCTCTCACATGCATGGACTCTACAACTTCAATGACCCTACATTCCTAAAGCCATCCAAATACTACCCTATGGTTCGGAGTATCCTTCTTATCCAATTTTGTCTCACACACAACTGCTCATTTTTCTCTCCCATTCCTACCACAAGAATGTGATGTTTTCTGAGTACACAGGTATGCTACTGTAACCCCAGCATTTGGAAGGTAGCAGCAGTGTCTAAGTGGTGTCTTAGTTAGGGTTTTATTCCTGTGAAGAGACACCATGACCATGGCAACTAATATAAAGGCAAACATTTAATTGGGGCCTGCTTACAGTTTCAGAGGTTCAGTCCATGGTTGTCATGGCAGGAAGCATGGAGGCATGCAGACAGACATGGTGCTGGAGCTGAGTTCTACATCTTGATCCACAGACAGCAAAAGGAGATTATGTGTCACACTGAGCATAGCTTGAGCGTAGGAGACCTCAAAACCTGCCCCCATGTTGACATTGCATTGTTCATAACTGCTGAAAAATGGTATCAGTCTAGATATCCATCAACAAATAAATGGAGAAAGAAAATATGGTATATATACACAATGGAATTTTTTGACTGTAAAGAAGCAATACTGGGAGAAGGAAAAAGACTAACAAAAGGGAGTTGGGGAACTTAGGAAAAGAGTGAGGGAAGAGGAACACTAAGAATAAAATATAGGCCAGGTGTGGTGGTGCACACCTTTAATCCCAGCACTTGTTAGGCAGAGGCAGGAGGATCTCTGTGAGTTTGAAGGCAGCCTGGTGTACAGAGCGAGTTCCAGGACAGTCAAAGCTACCCAGAGAAACCCTGTCTCAAAAAGCCAAGAAAAAAATAAACAAATAAAATGTGTCTATAAATGCCATAATAGAAGCTATTATTTCATATCAAAACAATAAAAATTTTTAACTCAAAATAAATAATGAGAGAAAGGAAAACCATTGCTGCCTTTCATACACGACGGTATCTTTCAGAGATAAAACTAGTTGATTAAATATTCCGGTTTCTCTTTCACAGGTCTATATACAAGCACACCCTAGTAATTTCCACTCCAATTACTTTCATGTGCACACACAGTACACACTGGCACTTCTCACTGCAGTCAGTCAAATGTGCACACAGTCACACAGGCCAGTCACAGGCATACTGCAGTCTTACTGCATCCTGATCTCTCTCATGCACACCAACACACAGTCTTTCACAGCCCGGTTTCTTGCTTACACACATACACATAGGCGTAAGTGTGTACCATGGCCCAACCTTCTCACCACTCCCAGGAGCCCCATGCATTTGTTGATACCTTATATATTGGTACATCTGGTTCTCCTTGTATGAGCATTTTCTGAGGAGATGTAAAACAAACATCTATTTACCCCTGATAGGGACAAATAGTTAACCATTCACTTCCTATATCCTCTAATACCTCCAAAGATCACCTGTATCTGGATGGGGCACGGGGTAGGGGTGGCAAGAGAGTGGGAATCCCAGATAAGTATCCTGTGACCTTCCCTCCTCTTTCTACTAAAAAGTATTAACATGATCACCAAGCTGTCTGTACTATTCTTCTCAGTTAGTCACTATGGCTACAGAGTCCAGGCACTCTCTCTCTCTATGACATGCTGTCTTAGTCGGAGCTCTATTGCTGTGATGTGACCATGGCACTCTTACAAGAGAAACCATTTCATTGGGGCCTGCTTACAGTTTCAGAGGTTTAGTCCATGGTCATCATGACAGGACCACAGTGGCACACAGGCAGACATGGTGCTGGAGAAGCAGCTGAGAGTTCTACACCCAGAACCACAGGCAGCAGGAAGAGCCACTGGGCCTGGCGTTGGCTTTTGAAACCCTATAGCCAATCCCCAGTGACATACTTCCTCCAACAGGGCCACACCTTGTAATCCTTCTCATGTAGTGCCCTGATGACTAAGCATTCAAAAATGAACCTATAGGGGCCATTCTTATTCAAATAAATGAACTTATAGGGGCTATTCTTATTCAAACCACCACATTCCATTCCCTCATCCCCATAGGCTTGTAGCCATATCATAATGCAGAAATGCATTCATCACAACTTCAAAAGTCCCCATAGTCTATCACAGTCTCAACAAGGTTTAAACGTCCAAAGTTCAAAGTCTCTTCTGAGACTCAAGGCGATTTCGTAACTGTAGCCCCCTGTAGAGCAAATCACATACTTCCAATATTTAATGTCACAGGATACACATCAACATCCCAAAAGAGAAGAAATGGAGCTTAGGGAGGAAATACTGGACCAAAGCAAGACTGAAAACCAGCAGGGCAAACTCCAAATTCTGCATCTCCACGTCCAGCAGGGCAAACTCCAAATTCTGCATCTCCACGTCTGATGTCATTGAGAACTCCAACTCCTTTCAGCTTTGTTGACTGCAGCACACTTCTCTCTCTTGGGCTGGTTCCACACCCAATCTGCACCTATTCTTGGCAGGTATCCCACGACTCTGGCATCTCCAAAATCTTGGGGTCTACAACACAATCCTGGCTTCACATTCCCAGCTTTACAAAATGGCCTTTCAGAGTTTTAATGCAGGGATACCCATGACAAATGCCTGGCCTCAGCAGCTTTCCTTAGCCACAGGGGATTCCATAACCCCTTTCTTGTATCCTAGACTCTAAAGCCAGAACCACACGGCCAAAATAGCCAAGTTTTGCATCTTGCTAGGGCTGGAACATAACCCCTTTGTTTAATTGCATCTTCATCCGTTTTCTGTGCTTTTGATGATTTCCTTCACTGCTTAAGCCTTTTAATTCCTTTTCACAAGTTGAAAGCTTAGCTGAGTGGAGCTTTGCCCTGAGGTCACCACTCCTTTTCTTCCATTTAGTGTCAGGCTCTTTAAACTTTTTATCTCCTTGAACACAGGACTTAGCTCTATTACACTTCCTGGTACCCCTTTTCTCCTCAAACTGGACATTTTTTTTATTGCTCAGCTTGTTTCTTTTCATTTTGATATGCATAAGAGTGACCACTAATACTACATGACACACTCAACACTAGGCCATCCTGAAATCTCCTCTGCCAAGGTCATTAACCCAAAAGTCTTTGATTTAGCCTCAGGCAGATTTTTAGGACAGGGGCAAAAGGCAGCTAGTCTTTGCCAAGCTATCACAAAAATGGTCTCTAGGCCACTAGTATTTTTCTTCTCTGAAACCTCTTCAGTCAGGCCATTATAATCTACATTGCTCTTAGGCACCACTGTCTACAACACCCCTATAAATGTGGCCCATTAAGCCCCACTTAAAGTGTTCAACTCTTTCCTAAGCCAAAGAGCCAAAATTCAACGTTCCGCCAACAAGCACCATGGTCAGGCCTGTCATAACAGCATCCCGATCTCTGGTGATAACTTCTATTTGAGCTGTGCATATCCTACTTTATGACTTGGTGGGTCAGATAACACCCAGCTCATGATGCGGAGGGAGCTCAGGTCCCATCACTACTATCAAAGGCCAAGCTGTCTCTACTGTTCTTTTAAATTAGCCACTATGGCTGCAGGATCCTGATACTCTGTCTCCAATGCGTCAATGATACAATCAGACAAACCCAAAGGAAAAAGTCATACAACTCTTATACACAGGCTAGACTCAGACCCTCTATTCTCTCAAAATCAAGTATCTAACCAAATACACACACACACACACACACACACTCACACTTTGACAATACAGAGAAAACACAAATTCAGTTTCTCTTCCTTACAACACAAACCAAATGAAAGCAAATAGGAACTTTCCCCAGACACAACCAGCTAACAGTTTTGCAGCAGACATAAGCTGGGTATCTTTTCACCAAATTCAGTTCTGACACTATCCCTAAGAATGCCTCTTCAGCCTGTTTCTAAAGGCATTGCAGATGTGACTGCTATGTCACATGTGCATCAGTAGGTGGCAAGGAGAGGCTATATCTACATTCAGTGTTCTGATCTATGAACATTTGAATGAACAGTAGCCTAACATTCCTTGGGGGGGGGGACCAACACCACTTTGGCGCCATGGGATAGCCTGTGAAGACTACCAGACCAGTACCAGGCAAGCACCAGATGGGCTCCTAGGGCAGGAAATAAACCAGAAACTGGAAGAACTCTACCTGGCCCTGGATGTGGGGGTTGTGGGTGAACCAGCCCTGTGAGAGTGAGTGTGGGACAGCCAGCCTGCCTTCTGTCTGCGATGGGGTGATGCTGGCTAGGGAGAGATGTCCACTCCTCCCTTTTGCCCTCACCACCATTGGCTGACAAGAGATCTGGTCCAGATGGGGTCACAAGAGCAGGAGAGCTGTCCCTGCCCCTCACATGCTGTAGCACTTGGGATAGCAGGCCCTGCACGTTTCCATAGTAGAACTGGCCATGCACATGGAGGTTGCAGGTCCAGATCCAGGGCTTTGAGTTGCCTCACCCCAACATCTACTCCATGGATGAACAGTGGGAGTGCAAGAAGAGGTCACTTCCAAACCCAGGACTGAAGGATCTCCATGACATAGGACAGTTATAGCATATCTGAGAGGATTCCAGTAAGATTCCAGTACTGATGGAGTAGCGGAAACCAGGGGCCTCGTACCAGAACAAGGCGTCATTATAATGAACATTTGCAAGCAGAATGTGTGGACAAAGGGGAATATTGTGGGATATACTGAGATACACTGCAGCTTCTACAATGAGCTGTGTAAGGAGCCTGTAAGCAGCCATAAAGAAGGGCTACAGGAAGTTTAGTAAGTAATTTAAGTATTGGATTATAAGTAATAGCTTCTCGTTTAGCTGCAATAAGCTGTCAGCCACAGCCCAGCTGAGGCCCAGCTGCAGGAGCTAGATAAGAAGATAGTGAGTGCCGCCCTATGCGTAAGGAGCCCATAAGAAGCTGTCAGCCACAGCCCAGCTGAGGCCCAGCTGAAGGAGCCAGATAAGAAGCTAGTAAGTGCCACCATATGCGGGTGACATAGAGATATGTTAATTAAAGCTGAGATGAAAGTATAAGAAACCAAAGGAGACAAGCAGTAAGTGGCGATCAGTCTTGTCACTGACGTCCAGCCTCTGTCTCTATCTTAGGTCTATGCCCCTTCCTCAGACCTTGTGCTGAGACCTCTCTCTCTATCCCCTGCCCATTCACTCAGGCCTTGAACTGAGACTAGAAATGGGGCTTTGCCCCGAACCTCGACGCAGGGGAACAGGAGAGCCAAGGTCTTCGGACAGGTCGTATGATGTGTGATGTGGGAATATTAATATAATTATAGGATGTGGTGGTTATATGTTGTTCTAGCTTTAATGACCATTAAGTGTTTCTGTTTGATTGATGCAGCTATCCTGATCCTATAGAAGTTGAAATATTCCATCTAGTATAAGTTGTTAATAATAAATATCATAAAGACCAGCCTGCCTAATTGTATTCCATTTGACCTTATTGGGTGGCGAGTGCCGTCACCTGGTCACACGACTCCCTTCCATAGAGAAGGAGGTGTCGGGATTTGGATGACCAAACCGCGCTCCCCACAAGCTGTTATTTTTTTATGCTGGGACAGATTGCAAGGGTGGAAGGTGAATCTGGGGGGAGGTGGTAGATAGGAGGGAACAGGGTGCATGATGTGAAATTCACAAAGTAAATTTTTTTCAATTAAAAAAAAAAGAATGCCTCTTCATTCTGATGCTAGCTTGAAGTTCCAGCTTGTCTTACCTGTGCTACAAAAGGACTGCTTATTAATCAAAGTTTTCTATGAGCCACTTATAGTTCAACTGTTTTGCCTGTGTGGTTCCCAGAACTCAGTAAAGGCCTTATTTACCAGATTATTATAAAGAATATGTTAAAGGTATATGAAGAACAGGAGAGCTGGCTCAGCTGGCTCAGTAAAATTCTTCTCACTCAAGCCTGAGGACCAGAATTCGACCCCCAGACCCTCATAAAGTGTTAAAGACTCAGCTCCACAAAGCTGTCCTCTGACCTCCAAACCGTAACACAAATCATACATACCGTTTTAAAATGTACAACTAAAGAGATACATTCGGCAAAGTTATGTGGAAAGGGATGTGGTACCCCGCAGGACGCTCCACACATTAAGCTATCAGAAAGCTCTTTGAATCCTTTCCTTTTGAGTGTCTATGGATACTTTATTACATAGGTATGGCTGTGTAAATCATTTATCTAAATGGAGCTTGCACACGCCTGTAATCACAGCACTTGGAAGGCTGAATTTGAAAGATCAGGGGTTCAAAGTCATCCTCGGCTTACATAACGAGTTTGAGGACTGTCTGGGATACACTGGGATACTCTCTCTCAAAACAACAACAAAAGATCTGTTAATCAACTTACCCTTCAGCCCCTTTCCCCTCCCTGTTGGGGTTTGGGACTGAGAGTCCTAATCCTCTAATCCCCTTGGGCGTCTGCGATGGTCAGTCCCGGCCCTAAAGCTACCTTGATTCTGCCAGCCATCAAACACAGGCGGTCAACAAGATATTTATTACTTTAGAGATTGCACGCATTTAAGCGCTGTAATGCAGACCACCGGAAGATAGACCACTCATTTCTCTCCGACTCTGCCTTCCTCCCTCGCGCATTCACACGAACGTACAGTCACACTGAAAACTCACAGCCCAACTCGTTTCACACACACACTCCGGCCTGGCACACTCAAGCACAGACTTAGATCCGGACACCCACCCAAGTCGTCTGAGCCCTCGCGCCCCCAGATTCCACGCATCCGCCCGCTTACCTCCAGAAAGAAGAGCGCTGGCCTCTGGGAAACGCGAGGACTACGAGGATCTCGCCTGCCCGCAGAGCTCGGGCTCCCACTCCCCAACAAGCTCCTCAACTCACCCGCCTGCTGCCATACTCGGACGCTGTCAACCAAGGGACGCTGGGAGAGTAACCTACAAGCTTTCGGCGCGCAGGCGCAGCCTCTGCAAGCGACAGCAGAAAAGGAACAACGTTTGAGAGAGGCGGGACTTTTCTCAAGGGGCGTGTTCACAGAGGAGTCTGTGGTGAGAGGCGGGTCTTACGAAGAAGAGCTGTTTCTCAGTCTGAGGTGAAAGTGGAGAAGTGGAGGAGTCCTAGAGGTCTGATGTCAGGGGCGGGGCTTGCGGAGAAGGGGCGTGTCCTCAGAGGAGTCTATGGTGAGGGCGGTGCTAAACGGAGAAGAGGCGGGGTCTCAGCAGCCTTAGGTGAGGGGCGGGGCCTGCGGAGAAGGGGCGGGTTCTCAGCAGACTCTGAGGTGAGGGCGGGGCTTGGAGAAGGGGCGGGTTCTCAGCAGAGAGGTGAGGGCGGGGCTTGGAG
>CAJQZJ010032290.1:3328227-3350030 GCA_907164525.1 Lophiomys imhausi
GGAGAAGGGGCGGGTTCTCAGCAGAGAGGTGAGGGCGGGGCTTGGAGGAGAAGGGGCGGGTTCTCAGCAGAGAGGTGAGGGCGGGGCTTGGAGGAGAAGGAGCGGGTTTTCAAAGGAATCCGAGGTAAAGGGGGGGGGGGCTTGTGCAGAAGGGCCCCCAATAAGGCTGTTCTACTACAGCAGGTAGGAGAAGGGATGAGAACTGGGACAGTGTGTAGTTGGATGCGTGATTACGCGGAAGGGTTGCCCAGGGCTTGCGGGCGTGTCGGTTAGGGGGACTCCAGCGCCAGCTCTTCGTTATGCTTCCTACCCTGCCTGGAGACCAGAAGCGTCCCTAGTTACCAGCCGCTGCGGAGCCTCAAGCTATTGACATGTGTGTCTCCTTGATGTCTATGACCCTCCTGGATCCTCGGTGTTAGTGTTTGAGACTATGATTTTTTTTAGGGAGGGAGGAGATTTGAGGTGATCTCTAGCCCGCAGTAGCCTCTGAACTGGCTATATAAACCAAGGATGACTTTGAACTCCTGATCTTCCATCAACCGTCTCCCAGATGTTGGGATTGATTGATTACAGGTGTGAGTGAGCCACCGCGCCAGACGTGGAAGTTTAATCTTTTTGGGCTAAGCTTTGCCACAGTAAGAACAACCACTGCTTTGCAACTGATAGTCTCCTCTTTCCCACTCATGTTGATCCCCTCCCAAATCAGCAAATCAGCATATTTCTCATCTGCAAAAAGGGTATGTCACTATTAGTATTGAGAAGTGATGAATACGTCATAGGGATCAGAATACAAGAGTCAGGCAAAATAGCCTCCACTACAGAGCGATGGATCAAGGCAGCCCCCCCCCCCCCCCCCCAGAACTGTCAGTGGAGTCCCTGAGCAGCATGCTGCAAGAGCTTTCTTTAAGCAGTGTGCCCCCAGAGCTGTCAGCTCCCCCTTTCCCGCCCCAGCCTGGCCTCTGGAGCAGTTAAAATAGCAGCTCCTGGCCCTCCTCTCAGAATGGCACTGCAGACTAGGTAGCTCTGCCTCAGCCTGCTGATGACTTGAGGAGCTGAACTGTCCTAGCCCGCTGAGGACCCGAGGAGCTGTCCAAGGTGAGGACATCTTTCCTGCCTCAGCCTGCTGCTGTCAAGGGAGCTGTCCACAAAGCAGTACCTCCTCTCCACTCTCTGTCAGCTATGTATGCTGCAGGGAAAGGCTTCCCTGCCATGAACTCCCCTCTGTAATCTTGGCAACTTCATGAACTTTGTAAACCCTCAAAGCGGGAAAGTGGCCAGACATCTGCCTGAGGAACTCCAGCAGCCCAGCCCCTTCCCCAGACTTCTCTGTCATAACATTTCCAGCCTCTGTAACTGTCACAAAAGTCATCTCCACCCCCTAAAAGATGACTCTGAATTCCTGATCTTCCATCATCCATCTCCCAGATTATGCTAATATTTTTTAAACATTTATTTTTATGTCTATGAGTGCTCTGTCTTCATGCACACCTGGAGCCAGAAGAGGGCATCAGACTACATTGTGGATGGTTGGGAGCCACCATGTGGGTGCTAGAAATTGAACTCAGGACCTTTTGAAGATCAGCCAGTGCTCTTAACTGCTGAGCCATCTCTCCAGCCCAGGTTATGCTAATTTGAGGTGAAAAGTCTAGACAAAAACCCACCAATCCCTGAGCTTCCAGCAAAATCCTACAGATCCTTGGGCAGAAGAACCCACCAATCCTAGAACAGGAAAGCCCACCAATCCCTAAACGCTCCAATCTCATGACTTGAAATCCCACCAATACTCACTCTCTAAATCCTTGGCCTAGAAAGCTCCACCCCCCAATAAATCTTATCTATGCCCTGCACTTGATTCAATTCCCTGCTGTCCTCTCCCAAGAGCAGGGGCAATCATACCCTGGATTTATCCCTCCAGACCATGGACCTTCGAATAAATTTGTTTTATGAGATTTGCTGCCTGCTGAGGCTATTTCATCAAAAGAAGCCAAGAAGAGAGGAAGAAAAGAAGTGAAGAAGAAGTAGGACTCTAAAAAAAAAAAGGGGGGGGCGGCTGGAGAGATGGCTCAGAGGTTAAGAGCACTGGCTGTTCTTCCAAAGGTACTGAGTTCAATTCCCAGCAACCACATGGTGGCTCACGACCATCTACATTGAGATCTGCTGCCCGGGCATATATGTAGAGCAAATACTGTATACACAATAAACAAACAAACAAATAAATGAAAAAAAAAAGAAGTAGGACTCAGGTTCAGGCTCCACAGCTGAGCTAGTGTTGAGGAAACCCTCCCCTGTGAGCTGCAACAGTTGGAGAAGGAGCAGGGCTCAGGCCCCAATGCTCCTCAGCTCAGCTGGGGTTGAGCTCCCCAGAGCTGTGTGGTTCCTGGGCTCCCATGCCTCAGAATGCCCTTCCACTGAGACACTGTCCCACCTAAAAGAGCTGGGGGTTCCTGGGCTCATGAGTCCCAGGATACCTTCCCATCCAAGCAAGCCTAACACCAACAGAAAGAAAGAAGCAAGCACAATTCCCTGACTTCTTAGATCTTACCTCTCACAGATGGAGACAGACCTGACAAATAGTGAGAAAAGGGCTATAAAGAAACACAAATCAGAAAGGATGTATCATATGTTTCCTATTCTCTTCAGATAACATTTCAACATCTTCAAAAACATTTTCCATAAAAGAGAGCTGCTGGTTGTCATCAGTTCAGTTTTTACACTATATGGAGATCGGAGGCTTGGCCCCACAAAGCTCCCCACTATTTATGGTGGAAGTCCCAAACATTGGTTGTTTTGCCTGTGTTTCTGACTCTAAACTGGGGTTTCCACCACCCTCACTTCTTGAGTTCAATTAATTTTCTAGAGTGATATCAAAGACACACAGGTTTTTTTTCTTTTTGTTGTTGTTTACTATAGCAGGCTTTAATGAACACAAATGAGTAAGTTGAGATATTTAAGACAAAGTTCAACCCAAGAGTGATGGTGCACATCTTTGATCCCAGCACTCAGTGGGCAGAGGCACATGGATCTCTGTGAGTTCAGGGCCAGCCTGGTCTACAAAGCAAGTCCAGGACACCCAGGACTACACAGAGAAACCCTGTCCTGAAAAAAACATAAAACAAAGAAAGAAAGAAAGAAAGAAAGAAAGGTCCAGAAGAACCCTGAGAACCAGAGCTTCTGGCCCCAGAGTTGAAGTATGTCACTCTCCCAGCACGTAGTTGTCTTCTTGGTCTTTCTGAAAGCCTTGAATTGTTTGGAGAGGGAACTAAGGCTTCATTAGGTAGATATGATTGATTAAATAATCAGCTACTGTTAATCAATGTTAATCCACTCCACCACCACCCCAGCCCCAGAGATAGAACTATGAGTTACAGCTGAGTTTGCACTTGGTTGGTTGCACAGGCAACTAGCTAGCTCCCTGCGTTGAGCCCAAAAGTGGACTCCTGAATTCTGGGCAGCCAAGGAATCACCAGGACTCGAGATTGATGCAAAAGAAAGAGGTTTATCAGCAATGCGCTGGGGTCAGTCCTCACAGAGTCTCCATGCTAGAAGAAGGAGGCGACCACAAGCAAAGTTTTACATCAGTTTTTCTATGTTTTTGCAGGGAAGAATCAAGAAACAGTACACTCGGCAAGCTTCTATTGGTTAACATCTTTATCTTTACAGTGATTTAGGGATGAGGAATTTGGCCCCCTGCAAGTTAGGGAGTTTCCAAACCCAGGGGGTATATAGTACATTCTGTGGTAACTGTTTTTCAACTTGCAGTTCCTGGAACAAGTTGCCCCAGAGTTCAGGGCCTTCCCAAGTTCTCAGGCTTCTGAAGCCTGACTAAAGTTTAGTCAAGTAAACTTGGGTTCTATACCTGCAGTCACATAAAGACCTTAGCAAAGTGCTTCTCAACCTTCCTAATGCTGTGTTCCTGTAATACAGTTCCTCCTGCTGTGGTGACCCCCAACTATAAAATTAATTTTGTTGCTACTTCATAACTGAAATTTTGCTACTGCTATGAATTGTGATGAAAATATCTGATAGGCAGGATATCTGATATATGACCCCTGTGAAACAATTGTTTGATGCCTTCCCAAAAGGGGTCATGACTTCCCAATTGGGAACAGCTGCCTTAACAGATTACTGGGTGATCATGCTGGGTGTAGTGGCTCATTCCTGTAATCTCAGCACTTGGGAAGCTGAGGCAGGAGAATTGCTACAAATTCAAGCAGCCTTAGTTTCATAGTGAGTTCCAGGCCAGCCTAGGCTAGAATGAAACCCTCTTGCAAAGCACTTTTAGCTCCCAGGAGCCAGAGGTTCAGAATTGATGAAAAGATAAATTTGCAAAATAAAACTTTTAATCACCTCATTAACACAAACTCATACATGATTTATAAAAAGGGACTTTTTAAATAAATAACAAAAGGGTGTGTTTCCACCTTCTTGGACTATTAAAAGAATAGATAGATGGGTGGTAGAAGGGTGAAGAGTATATGGTAGATGAATAGACAGATATACATGAATTAATGATACATGGAGAGACAGGTGGCAGATGGATAGATGATTGCCAAATACCAAAGTTCCCATTATGCCTTGTTGGTGAAAACCTCCTTGTTGGTCTCACCAACTAAGAATGTCTCTTCTGACTTTCTGTACTTTTTCATCTTCCTAGACAGAGGAAAGGATGGGTTAATCCTGCAGCTGAGGTGGGGACAGACATTAATCTTCTTGGGTTAGTGTTTCTGCAGTGGGGTGAGGATGCCAGAATTCAACAGACACATCTAAACCACGTTATAGGGCAGGGAGGTGAACCGAGCTGGACTCGTTGTCTACTGAGGTTGCAGAGGTAGCTCGGTGCTAAAGCGTGAAAGTAATGAGAATTAGAGTGGGAGTGGGGAGATCAGGGGATGAGAATTAGAGTGGGAGTGGGGAGATCAGGGGTGGTGCTTACCTTCAATTCCAGCCTTAGCCACCTAGTGAGACCCTGTCACAACAAAAAGGTTATCTAATGAAATTCATTATATCTCTGTCTTGTAAAGCTGTCCACAAGGGATTCGAAGATATTGACCCAATCAGGGTTGACACAAGAAATGTTGAAGGGTTTTTAATAACCTTTGGGTAAAAGCACCAAGGTAACAAGAATCTTTCATAGTACTGCACTGCCACCTGCTGGGAAGAGTGTTCAAATACACTTTTTAAAAAAAGACGGAATATTGCCTGGAATTTCTGGTGATGCTCCTACCTCAGTCTTCCAAGTAGCTGTATTACACACCATCACACTCAGCCAACCTGTTTTCAAAACATGGGTTAGTTTGGGTCCTACTACGGAGATGTTGCTCTCTCTTTTTTCCTATTTTCATTTTTATTACATTTATTTTTATTTTATGTGCACTGATTGTTTTGCCTGTACGTTTGCCTGTGTGAAGGTATTGGATCTCTTGGAACTAGAGTTATAGTCGGTTGCGAGCTGTCATGTGGGTTCTGGGAATTGAACTCATGACCTCTGGAAGAGCAGCCAGTGCTCTTAACCTCTGAGCCATCTCTCCAGAGAGATGTTGCTCTGTTAAGTCAAACCTTTCTCCCATGCTTCTCCTAGTTCAGACCCAGAAACAGTTCTCAAGTTGGGATGCAATGAGAGAAGCTGCACAACCCAGATGCCCACTGTTAGATCTCTGCTCTGGAGATATTCTTGTCGGTGTAACCCTATTCCCCATCTCCCCCCCCCCCGCAAAAAAAAGGTAAGATGCCCACAATATATTTGAATATTTAGAATATTTTAAAGCATCAGAAACTCAGAAGCAACCTGAATATTTGAATATTCACTAAGAGAAATGGAGACAGACAACCATTGCTGGTTTTCACAAAGTAGTTACACCGAGGTAATGGCAAACAACTGATGTGTCAATATACAAAAATATTTTTTTACTCTTAGTAATGGGGGGGGGGGCACGGAGCCTGAACCAGTCATCTTCTGGGACCAGACAAGGCCTCAAGTGGAGGGGTTGGGACACCAACCCAGCCACAAGAACCTTGAACCAACAGTTTGTCCTGCCTGCAAAGTGTCTTGCAGAATCGTCATCAAAAGAAACCTGAGAGACTTCATCAGCAACTGATAGGAGCAGATCTGGAGTCCCAGAGCCAAACATTAGGTGGAGCTTGGGGAGTCCTGTGGAGGAGGAGGTGGAAGGATCAGGAAGAGAAACCAGAGGGGTCAGGGACACCACAAGAACACCGACACAGAATCAACTGTCTGTCTGGGACTCATGGGAGTTTTCAGAGACCAGGGAGTCTTTAGGGATCTGGCCTAGTTCCTCTGCATATACGTTATGGCTGAGCAGTTTGGTGTTCTTGTAGGATTCCTAACAGTGGAAGAGGGGCCTGTCTCTGACTCTTGCCTGCTTGTTGGGACCCTTCTCCTCCTGCTGGGTTGCCTCATCCAGCCTTGATGTGATGGTATGTGCCTGCTCTTTGTAGCTTGTTATGCCATGTTTGGTAGATGTCCCTGGGAGGTCTGCTCTTTTCTGAAGGGAGGCAGGGGTGTGAGAGTATGGGGATGTTTCTGGGGGAGAGGGGAGGTGGGAGGAAGAGACTGGGAGAGGAAACTACAGTTGAGATATATAAGAGAAGGGGGAAAAAGACCAAAAAAAATTTTAACTTATGAAGACAAAGCCAGGCAGTGCAGCACGCACATTTAATCCTAGCACTCCAGAGGAAGAGGCAGGTGAATTTCTGTGAATATGAGACCTTTCTGATCCACAGTGCTAGTTCCAAGACAGCTACATTAAAAAAAAAAAAAACCCTGTCGCAAAGGAGGAAAAATCATAAAGACACAAGTCAGAAAATATTGCAGAGTGTGATTCCTTGTTGAAAGGGGGAAAAACAAAGAAAATTAGGCATGTCTTTTGGGATCGTGGTGCTTTGGCAAAACAGCAAGGAAGAGCCTAAGAATGTGACTTAATGTCATGAACTAGCTATCTAAGGTACAGAGGGTGTGCTGTCTAGGTTGTTTTTCAATTGCACACCATCTAGAATCCTGGGAAGAGGAACCCTTAACTGAGGGATAATCCCCATCAGATTGGTTGGTGGGCAAGTATCAGTATGGGGCATTTTTTTTTAGTGATTTATTTTTATTGTATGTGCTTTGGTGTTTTGCATACATGTATGTCTGTGTGAGGGTGTTGGATCCCCCTGGAATTGAAGTGACAGACAGTTGAGAGCTGCAATGTGGGTTCTGGGAGTTGAACCCAGGTCCTCTGGAAGAGCAGCCAGTGCTCTTAACTGCTGAGCCATCTCTCCAGCCCTGAGGTATTTTTTAAAATTAATTACTGATGTGGGAGGGCTAAGCCCACTGTTAGTGGTACCACCCTTGGGCATATGATCCTCTGCATAAAAAAAAAAAAAAAACCAAAAACATGCCATGGGGAGCAAGTCAGTAAGAAAGTCTTCATGATCTTAGCTGCCGTTCCTACCTTGAGTTCCAACCCTGAGTTCCATTCCTGGTGGACCTTAAGCTGTTAGGTGAAATTAACCCTTTACTCCTCGCGTTGCTTTTGGTCGTGATGTTTATCACAGCAACAGGAAGCAAACTAATACAGAGGGGAACAAGGAAATAGTATTTTAAGGACACTGGGGATTTGCTGGTGCTGGTGCCATTTTTAATCATAGACATTAATAATTGATCCTCTATAAACTGACATTTGTATAATTAAAGATGTGTTTACATGTCCATTGAACAGGAATTTAAAGGAGATAGGAGCAACTATCTCTTTCCCTGCTTATGTTCATCGAGTCTTGTTCACAGGTAATAAAAACAATAATTAAGGTCTTTAAGATACTGCAGAACTATAGGAATCATGGGAGAAAAAAAAATCAAATATATTGTGGTCAGCTAGTGCAAAGCTAGATCTGGGACTGGGTTGGGGCATCACCCTGAGCTACGTTTTCTGTTGCCAGCCAGTTTGATAGAATAACATCTCTCGTTAGGACACGGACTTCATTTCCAGAAGCCCCCTGAAGATTCAAGTGACCAGCACACTTTGAGCTGCACAGGAGGGGCTGGAAATTTTGAATCTGCTATCTCTGGATTCTACAGCAAGAAGCAGATACTAAATATGGCTGATGGGTAACCAGCAACAATCTACCTGTGACGCAATCAAGGGATGGCCCCCAAAACAGTGTAAAGGTGTGGGGATTAACACTCTCCAAAATCAAGACTATTCTTGAAGGACAAATAAGTAACTGAGAGTAATGTAAGGCTGAGGCAGGACACAAAGACCTTTTACTTCAGAATCTTTCCTCTCCTGGTTTACAAGTCATGAAAATATACTGCCCACACAGAATGTGAACGTTTTATACTGGAAATAGAACCAGACATTGTGTCACATGCCTGCGATCCCAGTACTGGTGATGTTGAGGCAAGAAGATTGCCCCAAATCCGAGACCAACCAGGGCTACACAGCAATATCTTGCCCAGGCTCTAACTTTATAAACAACTGAATTTTAGGGGGAAAAAATTCTTTGGGCTGCAAAAGAACATGTAAAACTGCCTCTTTTGTAGGCAGCTCCCCCCAGTACATTTTTTTTGTTCTTTTATCTATTGACTGGGTGTTTGGTAATTTCATTGTTTCTTAAGACAATGTATCACTATGTAACCCAAGGTGGCCTTGAGGCAACCCTCCTGCTTCAGATTCCCAAGAGCTAAGTTTATAAGCATGCACCGCCAGGCATGGCTGTTTTGCATTTCTGATTCTTTCATTTAGTGTGTTTGTGTACTCACCCAGGTTTTCATATACAAGCACGTATCCATAATTAACAATAAATTATATTGTTATTATAATTAACCTATAATTAACAAAAACATGGTGTTTTAAATTATTTTAAAAGCCAGTGAGATAGCTCAGTGAGTACACCTGGTGACCTGAGTTCAACCTCTGGAACCCACATAAAGGAGGACAGAAAGAGGTGACTCCAGAAAACTGTTGTCTGCTCTTTACACATGCACTGTGGTATTTGCATGAACACACACACACACACACACACACACACACACACACACACACACACAAAGAGAGAGCAAAAGACAGATAAAATTTTATAAAATTATTTTAATTCCTCTGGGTATAGCTTTTGGGGGTGGGATTGTTATTGTCTTGAGAAAGGATCTCACTGTGTAGCCAGCTGGCCTGGAACTCACAGAGATCCACCTGCCTCTGCCTCCCAAGTGCTAGGATTCAAGGTATGTGTCACCACAGCCTGGCTTATGTCTTACTTAGCATGCAAAAGTATCAGTTCATTCTTTTTATTGCCATTCGTGGTGTCTGCATGATTTATTTCATTGTTAACCCAAGAGTAAGTTGGCTGCTTCTTCCCTGTGACTAAACCTGGGTGTAGTGACACATACTTTTAATATCCCAGCATCAGAAGGCAGAGGCAGGCAGATCTGAGTTTGAGGCCAGCCTGGTTTACATAGCAAATTTCAGGCCAGCCTAGGCTACCTGAAAGAGAGATCGTGTCTCAAAAAAACAAAACAAAACAACACAAAATCCCATGACTAGATTTTAGAATGTGTTGGGAGACAAAATTATTTCCAACCATCCCATTTCTCTGACAGCTGTGGACTAAACAATTGTTAAATTTCAATTTTTTGGATTTAGAATAAACTGAAGAGGCATGTCACCCACAGTCCATTATCCACCCTTTCTCCAAGATGCACAAATGGCGACCACCCTAAGCCAATAGGCTCTTTGCATTACTTCCCCTCATGTGGCTGCTTGACAGCACCAAGTCCCTGACAGCTTTTCTACATTTACCCTCTTCGCATGTGTTTCTCTACTGCGAGGTCTGGGGTGCTGAACAGTAGTTGCATCGTGATTTACGCTCCTCCCACATCCTGTATCCTTGTAGGCTTTCCCTTGAAATGGATCACTTGGTGTTGAATCAGTTGTGAGCAATGCCTAAAGGCCTTCTCACACTCCTTACATCTGTACGGCTTCTCACCCGCATGAATTCTATAATGCAGTGTGAGATGTGAGACCCACTTGAAGGCCCTACTGCAAACCTCACACTGGTAGGGTTTCTCTCCTGTGTGAATTCTCTGATGTTGCTTAAGCTGTGAACTCACTCTAAAGGTCTTGCCACATGCCTCACACTCATAAGGTTTCTCTCCAGTATGAACTCTCTGATGTCGGATAAGAGTGGATCCTTGGTTAAAAGCCTTCCCACAGTCTTTACACTCAAAGAGCTTCTTGCCCGTATGATCGGGCTGATGTTGAATCAACTGAGACCTATGACTAAAGGTCTTCCCACATTCCCCCCACACACAGGGCTTTTCACCAGTATGAATTCTGTGATGTACTTTAAGGTGTGAGATCCTATTGAAGGCCTTGCCACATTCCTTGCATTGATAGGGTTTCTCCCCATTATGGATTCCCTGATGTTCAATCAACTGTGAGCTTCGGCTGAAGGCTTTAGCACAATCTTTACATTCATTAAGGTTTGTCACCTGTATGAACTCTCTGGTGTTGTATGAAATTTGAACCGGAATTGAAGGCCTTCCCACATTCTTGACATTCATAAGGCTTTTTGCCAGAATGAATATGCTCATGCTGGATTAGTCGTGAACCATATTTAAAGGCCTGCCCACATTCCCTACATTTACAGGGTTCCTCATTAGTAAGAATTCCTTGGTTAATAAGGAATTGCTCTTGCTGAAAGTCTCTTTTGCATTTTTTACATCCACAGGACTTTGTCGGGTAAAAAGTAAGAGACGCTTGTTGGTTTAATGTGGGCATTTCTTTGTGACTGATTAACACTGGACTGGCATTTCTGTCTGGACTTCCTAGTTGACTGTCAAACAGGCCTTTGCCTTCCCAGTCATCCTGGAGACTTGAGCTCTCAAAACTGCAGTTTGGAAGGCTTCCTGTTATCTCCCACTGTGGCGATTCCACTTCATAAATGTGTCGCTTTGAGGACATTATTTTGGAACCATATCCAGATTCCAGTGCTGAAAGAAACGAGATGCAGAAAATGGTTGTTTTTCTTTTTTCCAGAAACAGAAACTGCAGTGAAAGCTAGAAGGTTCTCAGGAGGGTCAGCAATGACAGACATGTGCCTCTGCTTGCTCCCCATTCTTGTCACTGCTCAGCACTCTTGTCAGAGTTCCCAACGTGGTGTTGTGGTGACAGTTGGAAAGGCAGGAGCTCTGACATGTGACTGCTTGAGGGAAGATCTTCCCCACTGTCTAGCCAAGCAATCTGGGGGTAGCATAATCATTTCTGTTTCTGTGGGAGACCCACCTGACCAAGACGTAGCTAAGATTACCCTTGGCAACCCCTTGACATTTATGAGATTCTAACTTGTATTGTAGGTCCAGCGCCTACAATTACCATGATCTCCTAGTTCTTCTGTTCATGGATTTTATTCACTGTGACTAATGACCCTTCCAATAAATCCTTGCCAGATTTTATATATATATATGCATGGAGGTTTAGCACCTATACACTACTGAATATGGCTAAGCAATTCAAAATTAGGCAAAAGAATGGAGGAGAAGGCAACATTAGAAATGAAAAACAGAGAGTGTTATGCTAGCTCTAAAACATCAGTATAGCTCTGAGTCAACTCTGAACCATGCTTAGAAATACATCAGTAGATTCTAGGACAGCAATTCTCAACCTGTGGGTCGAGACCCCTTTGAGGTCCAAGGGCCCTTTCACAAGAGTCACCTAAGGCCATCAGAAAACACAGATATTTACATTATGATGTGTAACAGTAGCAAAGTCGCAGTTCTGAAGCAGCAATGAAAATAATTTTATGGGTGGGGGTCACCACAACATGAGAAGCTGGGTTAAAGGGTCATAGTATTAGGAAGGCTGAGAACCACTGTTCTATAAAAACAGAAATATAACCAAGAATGACTTCTGTAAATGGACGTCTTCCTGACCTGGGCCTTTAAGGGTTGCAGAGGAAGGGGTGTAAGGATATGTGCTGTGGGGAAATCCTGTTGATAAGATTGAAGTCTGACATTACTGGAAAGCCCCTGAGCTCGGTGCAAAACGACGGACTCTCTACCTGCGGGTTCCTGGGAATGTCACATAGCCCTCAGGTAAATTACAGGTCTAACCCATTCTACAGCACCCGGGATTCTTGGAAATACCTTCCCATTCCCATGTTAATGAGATATTTTAGTACTTAATTAAGCCTTCAGCCAATGACCTTTGACTACCCTGAATATTCCTACCCCCCCCCCAGAGTTCTATATAAACTTTGTTCACCCCAATACAGTTGACCTGCCTCCCTGCATCTGGTCCCCAGTTGTCCTAATCTCCTGTACTCACACCATCTGAACCTTGTTCCCTGCCATCTGCTCCCCTCGACCACGTGTACTGGTGGCCAACAGCCATGGGGAAAAAGGGAGACCCACTTCACCCCTACAATGTCCTATCTTGATTTGGTGGTGGCATACAAACTTACCAACATCCATCAATATTGCACTTAAAAAGTGTAATTTTATAGCATGTAAATTACACTCTAGTAGAACACATCTACAAAAATCATAAGGATTCTGCCAGATGCTCTAAAGATGGATCAGGTGATGGGTGTCAAACAACGTGAATGTTCTTAATATTACTGAACTGTATGCTTAAAGTACTGGTTAAAATGTTAACTTTTGTATGTGTATTTTATCATAACTTTCAAAAGAAGTGATAGGAGGGGTGGGTAGCTGGATCCTTGACCTGCCTTGAGAGCATGTGTGGGAGGAAAAAAAAATAAGCCAAAGGACACACTGGGATATCCGTCTTCCAGGACAGGGCAACACCACAGCAGCTATCCTTAGGCACATGGGGTCACCACCTTCTCCTGTGGTTTCCTCTATCTGAAATTTAACTAGCCACCATGGCCACTTTTAACTCTGGAGTAGCCCTCTTGGACTCTTCCACTGTTTAAAGGGAACGGTGGAAAAAGAATGGCCTTGTGCCTTGCTTTAAGTACTGGTGATGAGACCCTTCTACAGCAACATGTTTTGATCTTATTCAGATTATAAGAAAAAACAAAAAACAAAAAACTGCACACCGGCTGGCAAGATAGCTCAGTGCGTAAATGCACTTGCCTCAAAAGCCTGGTGGCCCCAGTTCAATCCTGGCACCCACAGAAAGTCAGATGCGCTGGCTCGTATCTGTAGCCTCAGCACTCCTTCAGTTAGATGCGAGGCAAAGACAACAGAATCACCTGGAAGCTCCTGGGGTTATACTGGATTATGCAGATTACACACACACACACACTAAATGAAAATAAGTTTTAAAGGCTCCATGATGTACATCATACCACGTAACTGGCACATGACTTCGGTCACAGTGGTCAGCCAAACTGCAACCACAGTAACTGACCTCACAGAGTGAAAAGACTGATCCATTCATAGTCTGTTGCAAGGGACCATGGGTGAAAGCGGCCAGCTGCTTCTGAACACAGTCATGAAGTGTGTGAAGCAGATGACCCCAGAAGACTGACTGCACAGACACAGCAGCACCGCGGTGCACACGCTTCATTTGTGAATGTGATGAGCGAAAGTTACGAGAGTATGTGGTATGAGCTGATTAAAATAACCAATTGTGAGAATGTTTTTGTTTAACCTCAGGGGTGAGGCATCAGATTCTTGGAGGAAGACACTGGCTGTAGCGAACACAATCAATCTCCCCCGTGTTGGAGGGTAAAGCCATGTGAAGAGGTCACAAAGTAGAGCTATGTACATCAAGCCCCATTTGATTGCTCAAGAGGAAATGGCAGGGACCTACTGTGGTATGACCAACTGGTGAGACTCCAAATATCAGGACACCGACCTACATACTGACCCCTCAAAGGCTAGGGCAACTGGCTATCATCTTGCAAAGAAAGGGGACTAAGAGTGCAGCCAGGCCAGGATATTAAACTACTAGCCTGATGCACAGAAGGAGACTTTGAGAAGAGCCACCAATGCCTACGTGGACACAGCTGCGGGAACTGCAGTGACATATACATAGTGCTTCTTGTCTGCTGGTCATGTGGAAAAAACACTTTGGCTACTTCCTAGAGAAATGCCTTTAAACCTAGGAGGCAATGTCCCAAGCCTTTAAGGCCAGCACTCGGGATGCAGAGGAAGGCAGATATCTGAGTTCGAGGTCAGCCTGGTCCACAGAGCGAGTTCCAGGACAGCCAGGGCCACACAGAGAAACTCTGTCTCTAAGAGCCTTTTTAAAGTGTTTTTTTGGTTTTGTTTTTTCAAGACAGGGTTTCTCTGTGTAACCCTGGCTGTCCTGGACTCCCTTTGTAGACCAGGCTGGCCTCGAACTCACAGAGATCCGCCTGCCTCTGCCTCCCGAGTGTGGGGATAAGCAGTCCTTTCTCCAAATTGCTGTTTTCTGTACTTTATCCACCTCGCATGATTGAGTCCTGTGGGCTTATTCGAGGGACTCTTTTCCAGTCTTCTAAGTAAAGCCATCCCTAATTCTACACTATATAAAACTACCCAGAGTGCTATACTGGGGATTTCTAATTCTGCTTAACTCATAAAGCTGCAAAATGGCAACAATACTGAACTTTTCTGAGTTTCTAGCTCCTGACAAGGTCTGGTACTCACCTGAACACAGCCTTCCTGTTGTAGTGATTTCCTCTATCCATGGCTCTTTTCCTTGCTCTAGGATGGTTATCATATCAGGTTTGACTATGGCAAGGCCTGGAGAATTAAAAGCAAAAGCAAAAACAAAAACCACATGGTCATACTGAGAGGCCTTGGAATTCAGATCCAGGGCTCTGTCACCGAGCAGGGAGACAAATGCAGAAAGGGCCAAAAGAAAATGTAATAGTGGCCTAAGAGTAGTGGGACACATGACTTCAAGAAGTTGGCTGCCCTCTGTACCTGTAAAAGTGACCAGTAATGGAACTGAAAGGCACCAATAACTACTGACCAGGAAAGGAGCATGCCAAAGGCACCCAAGAGCTGGCCAGGAAGAAGGCGTGCCAAAGGCACCCGGTAACTGAGCAGGATGGGGCATACCCAGGGTAAGATACACACTAGCAGACCAGACCATTTACTCAGCGAGACCAGCTGGCTGTAGTTCTCCAACATCACATCTCTGTACAAATCCCTCTGAACAGGCTCTAGGCACTCCCATTCTTCTTGGGAGAAAATTATGGCTACATCTGAACAGTTCAGAATTCTGAAACAAGAAATACAAATGACCTGTGAATATTTCATTTGAGGGCATGTTCCACAGTGGGATGAGAGGAGCTGGAGGGGAGCTCAATAGAAAGAGTTGTTCTTGTGAACAAACAGCAGCTGGACACAAGAAAGACATGGTGTTAAAATACTTTCATGCACTCCACCTTGCTGCAGATCAACACTTCTGTGTATAGGTCTGGCATAAAAAAGTTTAGATGAGTTTTTCTCACCATAACAAACAGTAGAAGTCATAAATTCTCAATTCAGGTAAGGGTCATTTCTATTTTATGGAATAACAAAGATATTTGATGAACTTTTTTCTAAATATTTTAAGAAAATGTTTTTAAAAAATATTTTATAGGGCTGGAGAGATGGCTCATCAGCTAAGAGCACTGGCTGCTCTTCTAGAGGACTTGGGTTCAATTCCCAGCACCCACATGGCAGCTCACAGCTGTCTGTAACTCCAGTTCCAGGATATTCAACACCTCCAAACACATGCATGCAGGTAAAACACCAATGCATGTAAAATAAAAAATAGAAAACATAGCCACCATGGTACCACATGCCTATAATAGCCTCACTCCAGAATTCGAGACAAGTAGATCACTGAGAGTCTGAGGCCAGCCTAATCTACATATAGAGTTCTAGGCCAGCTAGTGTTACGTAGTAAGACCCTGTCTCAAAGAAAAAGTTGTGTATCTTACGGGGAGGAGTTTCATCTAAGTCAAGAGTTTGTTGCCAAGCTCAGTTCACCATTATGTCAGAACATAGCACAGCATTTTCTTCATGAGACAAACCATGAATGACTTTTATTGACCAAACAATTTCCTAAGAGAAAAAAATAACACATCCTCATATTTTGGAACCAGAGCATGGATCCAATCTCTAAAGCTCTTTCAAGCTCTGAGAACCCACCCACCAACCCATCAGGCTGAGAATCTCACTTGCTATTCCTATGATCCTCAGCTCTGTATTTATCTTGTGCTAAAACTGAAGGAGCTAATAATGTTTGAAAGACCCAGATGCTTGGTGTGGTGGTTTCAAAGAAAGTTGCCCCCAGAGGCCCATAGGGAGTGGCATTATTAGGAGGTGTGGCCTTGAGTAGGTGTGGCTTCGCTGGAGGAGGTGTGTGACTAGTGGGATGGCTTCCAGGTCTCAATTCAAGCCAGTTCATGCTGCCTGCCGATCAACTCCTAGCACCAAGTCTGCCCTGAACATCACCATGCTTCCTGCCATGAAGATAATGGACTAAACCTCTGAAACTGTAAGCCACCCCCAATTAAATGTTTGCCTTTATAAGAGTTGCCATGGTCATGGTGTCTCTCCACAGCAATAAATCCCTAAAAAGACACTTGGTGTAACCTCAAATCAGATCTTACTCTGGCATCTAATCTTTCGATTCCCAGCGAGGTCTCCATTACACCCAAACGTCAGTCTATTCCAAGGCAGGGCAAGGAATAAGTCACAGGCTGAAATGGTAACTAATACCACCTCTCATTTTCCTTTGTGATCACTCTTTCCTTTCAAATCTTCATTCCTACAAGGATGCTGCCATTTCCCATGGGGAAATGGAGGTCTTCTCAGGAAAATCTCACTACAGAATTAATGGATCACATTTGTCAGAGAAGGCAGAGCAACGAGAAAGGGCCTCACTGACCATCTCTTTTACACTGTAAAACAGATCTTGCCTCACATGGCAAAATTAGCTAGTGGAATCTGGGTTGAACGTTTCAAGATAACAAATATTTACACGATTTTAAAACTTATGAGAGGCATGACTTTCAGGAGTTCAAGGGCTGATGGGTCTTCCTCCAGGTTTCTCTCTTGTAGAAGGACAGAGTCCTTTGATGGCAGAACTGAGGAAAGAAAGAGCAAACATGAAGGTCTAAGCTTGCCTCAAAGCTCCCTGAATGCCAAGTTATGTCCCCACCGGTTTCTCTCTAACTGCCATCACTTATGGAGAGGATAAACTATCACCCATCACTAGGAAGCCTACTTTACCTGCTGGTGAAGAGGTATAGAATGGGTGGTCCTTTCTCACTTCACTTAAAAGCTGCAGGTGGTGCAAAACTCAGCCAGAGGTCCTCAGACCTGTTCCAGTGATGAGACCACCGCAGTATCCGAAGGACAAGCTCTCCTCATCCAGGGAGTAAGGAGAAGTTGCATACTGTGCATAATCCCAGACCCAAAATGAAGCATTCACAGGACTCAGCCATTTCATTCTCCCATACATCAAATGGAACCCCTCTGAAAGCAACCTGGCTGTTATTCCAACTTCCAAATTCACAAAGAAATCCACAGCCCTAACTGGGCCTACCTTGAGTCAAGAAATAGGGTGAAGTTGCAGAGGACTATCAGATAATTAGATGGAGCAGGGCCAGTACTCTATCATCAGCACATAAATGTGCCCTTCCAGACTCAACAGAGTGCTAACCTTCACACACAATCATATCTGTTTAAGAAAAAGAAAAAACCCACAAAATTAGTACATATATAAATAAGCCCACAAGTAGGGAAGTGTGGAATCATTCTTTTTTGCATTGCCATAATAATAGAATATGACACTCGATGATCAAACTTGATTTTGAGAGTCAAGAAATGGCTCAGTGGTTAAGAGTACTTTCTGTTCTTGCAGGGGACTTGGGCCTAGAACCCACAACTGCCTCAACTCCAGCTCCAGAATATCCCGCACCCTCTTCTAGACTCTTCAAGCAACTGCACTCCCATGTAACAATACAGACACGCAAACACACACCTTTTTAAAAAGTAAATTTAAAAAAAATATATGATATTAAGGGCTGGTCATAGTGGCACACGCCTTTAATCCCAGCACTTGAGTTTAAGGCCAGCCTGGTCTACAGAGCGAGTTCCAGGACAGCCAGGGCTACACAGAGAAACCCTGTCTCAAAAAGCCAAATAAATAAACAAACATCAGTGATCAAGGAAAGTCATTCACAAGTAACACAACTACATCCTTTGCACAATTATAGGACACTCAAAAAAAAAATCAAACAACCAAGCTACCAATACATGGGTTCAAAACATTAAACAAACAAAACAGTGGAACAGAAAAGCATCCTAGGTGCCCAATGAAATGGCTCAGTGGGTAAAGGCCCTTGGTGTAAAGTGTAACAACCTGAGTTTGATTCCCAGACCCCAAGTGATGGAAGGAGAGAACCCACCCACTCCTACAAGTTGTCCTCTGATCTCCACTCTCCTGTTCATGGCACACAGTGCCCCTTCACACACAAAAAAGAATCACAAAAACAAAACAAAAAAAATCAAAGGTTTTGTAGTGTTGTCATTTAACTACTTTCTGAGTTCATCGAACAAATGCTACCTTGTGAAGGATCATACCTGTCACATTACAAATATTTCTCATTTGTAAGTGAAATTATTATGAATGACACTTAGCACGGTGTGATAGGAAGTGCTCCCTTATTATAAGCGTCATTTTATTACTGGTACAACATCCTATTGCACGCCTAGCCTGTGACTCAATCAACAGTTTCCTCAGTGTTGGATAGTGAGCTTAACCAAGATCATTTAGATGTTCCTAAGTATTCCTTCTAAACAAGTGGGATGTGGTAGAAGTTATGCTTTTTTAGTGAATTAGTGGGGAGTTCAGATTAGCACCTGGCAGCACATAAGGAGGAGATTGACGTTCCTTTAACCTGGTGAAATGGACAAAGCCCAGTTGAGGCCGGACAATACGCCTTGTTGAAGGGGTGTTGCTAAGAAACTGCACAAGCCATGCAGATGACATCAGTTGCCATGAGAAGCAAAAGGACTGCTGGATATCGAGAGGCATTTTGTGGACCCTCGAGACCGCAAATGACCATGAGATAATGCGATATATATAAGCCAGAAAGCTCCTCTTCCTCATCCCCTCACTGACTGAGAAGTCACACTGGACAAGTGCATAGCAAGGTATGCCATTAACAGAATTTAGACTTCAATAGCCTCAGGCAAAGGCATGGCATAAAACCTGCTGAGAGAGAATTCTTTAATAACTGGAAATTAAAGGCATCTGTCTAGGGGTCCCAGAGTGCCAGAAAAGTGAACAAAGCAAGTGGAATTCAGAAGTCGCTTGGAGAGGCTTTTGGCCACTGAGGCTTGCCCGGGCCAAGGAGACCATGGAGACAAATCTCAGTTGATAGAAAAAGCCACCCTCAATTTGGCAATAGGAACAGACTGACTTTATAAGCCAGTCACAATAAATTGGCCTTGTGAACTGGCAAAGTAAGGCCCAATGGATTTTAAAATTGAAAAGGACTGCCTGCTGGGACTGCTGTAAACTAAGTCACCCTGCATGGACCTACACTAAGAATATTAATATTCTTTTAAGAAAGTTAAAAAAGCCATAGGTAGCTATTTGTAGATAAGTATTAGGGTGTTCTTAGAGAGATTTTAGGTTTTAGGTTACAGGATTTAGGTATTTTATAGATATTTGTTAAGTATTAATAAATATTTTAATAAATAAAAATTAATAAAAACATTCTGTTACAAGTGGTGGTATGCTTCTAAATATATATTGCAGGAGGTCCTGCATATATATATATATATAATATAAAGATATCTCTGAAGAGACTTGGGTATGTCATTCTTTTCTAAGGGCCTATTAACCCCTGGGCTTAAACCTGTTAAAAATGCAGGGGCTGGAGAGATGGCTTAGCGGTTAAGAGAACTTGCTGCCCTTTCGGAGGACCCAGGTTGAAGTTTCAGAACACACATGGTGACTACCAACCCTCTGTTCCAACTCCAGTTCCAGAAGATCCAACACCATCTTCTGGCCTCTTTGCACAATGCATACATGCAAAACCCACACACACATACAAATGAATAAATCCCTTTTTAAAAGTACTTTACTGTTCTAAATGTATCTTAAATCCAGCTCTGCTTTAACATGTAATACATATAATAAAACAAGGCTTCGTCTCAGAATAAACAAGGGCAAACAGTGCTGAACGCAAAACATCCGTAATTTCAGAAGGTGAAGGACCCTTCTTCCCAAGCAGCCCAAGGTCTACAAAGGTTGGCTGAAAATCTGGGCTCTGGAATGGGTACCAACAGAGCGCAAGCCGCGGGGGACAATGGGAAATGTAGTCCAGACTGGAAAGGCTATGAAAAACGGTGGGGCCAGGCATCGCAATTTTTCTGAACGCTGAGACTCCTGGTCCGCGGCGCCTGCTTCCATACTCACCCCGGAACTCCGGGATAGCTCCGGATTCTTCATCTGTTTCCTCCTTGGTCCGGGTGCTTACTGCCCACAGCCAGATTCTCACCTCAATATCAACGGAGCTGCCTCCTGCGGGAAGATGGCGCAAGCGCAGAAGTGATGCTGGTGTTGCTGCCTATCGGCTCGCGTCGCAGTGCTTTCGGGGAAATGTAGTCTCGAGGCAAGTAGCTAGCAGCCAAAGGATGGAAGCAAGTGTAGTGATGCTTTGTGAGCCTTGAAAGGCACGCGTATGTGCTGAGAGGTGGAAGGGTGTTCGAATCCTATAGTCTTTTGTTGAAAGTCACAAATGATTTCTTCTCTGGCTATGAGTGCGTGGCCATGGCTGTGTATTCAATAACTCTCGAGTGGTGTTTGATTTTAATCCTGTATGGGTATGTGACTGAGATCGATTAACCCTGGATGCACACTTGTGAAAATGTAACTGAAAGGTTTTCCATTTATAGAAGACCTACAGGTAACATTTTACTTAATTGGGGGGACCCACAAAACAAACAAACAAAACCACGATTGTTTACACCTAAGACTGAAGCAAGGTAATTTACAAAACAAAAGGTAAGAAATAAAAGTTTCTTTTTGTAGAGGATATGAGTAGCCAAATGGAAAATCTCAAGAAACCTGGGCTGGAGAAATGGCTTAGTGTTTAAGAGCACTTACTCCTCTTGCAGAGGACTGGAATTTGACTAGGGCCACCATACTGGGTGACTTTCAGCTGCCTGTAACTCCAACTACAGGAAACCAGGTTCCCTCTCATGGTCTCCTTGGACACTCGTGTACATGTGCATATACACACATACACATAAGCGTATTTGAGCTTTTTAAGATTATTAAATATTTATTATTAACTATATTCACTTCTAACAAATACAAACACTTAACTACTAATCCTACAAATTCATACAACCCCTTTGACCTATCCACTAAACCTATTGATAACTATTACAACTATTTTCATAACCTTTTGGGATACAGTCTCTGGGGCAGGTCCTCAGTCGTCAAGAACACAGTCTCTGTCTTTAATGCACTTAGCAGTCTTTTTTTCTGGAATATCTCAGATGTAGATTCGTCAGGGTAAATTGGCTATGGTGGTTTCACCTTAAATAAGGCTTGAGGCTTTCTTCCCTCTGGGAGACCTCAGCCATCTATAGGCCACCTTACTTCCTTTGTATCAGCAACTCTGCTGCTCTGCCTCAGTCTTTAAAGCTGGCCACAGTTTTGTTGAGGCCACTGTTTAGACAGGTCAAACCCCTCTAGGCAAAAGCTGAGCCACAGGGTTTAGTCCTTGGCCTTTTGATGTCTTGCTAAGGCTTTCTCTGCTCACCAGCTTCCTTCTGCCTCAGGGAGATGTAACCGAACTTTTAAATTATTTATTTAACTCTTATTTATTTCTAA
>CAJQZJ010032290.1:3360030-3381484 GCA_907164525.1 Lophiomys imhausi
ACAATACAATGACATTTTACAGAGAGGCATAAGCTGGGGTCTTTCACACCTAAAACCACTGGAAATATCAGATATTTACATTACAATTCATAATAGTAACAAAATTACATCTATGAAGGAGCAACAAAAATAACTTTATGGTTGGGGTCACCACAGCATGAGTTGTATTAAAGGGTCATGGCATTAGGAAGGTTGAGAACCACATAGAACCTTCTTGTTCTACTGCCCAAGCTGATCTCCAGGTCTTTTGTTGTTGTTGTTTGTTCTTTGAGACAGTCTCTCTATGTAGCTCTGGCTGTTCAGAAACCAACTCTGTAGACCTAGCCTCAAACTCCCTGAGATCTACCTGCTTCTGCCTTCCAAGTGCCCAGATTATAGCTATTCACCATTCCACCTGACTTGGATCTCCAAATCTTAATCCTTCTTTCTTCCACCCCCCCCAAAAAAAAATCCTGCTGGGATTACAGATGTGGGTCATCGCACCTGACTTAACTGAATGATGTTAATACCTTATTAAAACTATAAATTTCCTACATGTCAGTATCATTTTTAAAAATGTAATCCCCCCTCCCCTCCTTTTTTCTGGCAGTACTTTTTTTTTTAACCTGGCTGATGTAACCTAAGGCCTGCTAGTCAGGAAAGGGCTCTGCCATTGGGTTAGAGCCCTAGCCTACTTCCTCCCAGTCTACGCTGATTCCACAAGGATGAGGAGTTTGGTCAGGGGGGTTCACTGTGGTGTCTGTGGTGCCCGCACCAGACTCTGACCCGCAGCAGCAGCAGCAGCAGCAGCACAGTAAGTGATGGATGAAAAGGTAAGGCAGAGAGAAGATGAACAAACAAACAAGAAAGGAAGCCAGCAACGTGGACCCTGAACCACACAGTGACCTGTCTTCACCCGTGGCTCTGGACAGGGCACCCGCTAGCCAGCACTGCGCGTGCGTGCTCGAGTTTCCCCCCCCCCTTCACCCCGACTCCTCGCCTAAGAGACCCCGGGCGAGCAAGCTGCGCCTGCGCAGACTGAATGAGTTCCGATTCTGAGGACCTAAAGGGAAGGGACAGAGTCCTGCAGAGAGCCTCTTAGATCCCGAAAGCCGCGCCGTAAAGGGCGTTCCCAGCATGCCCTGCGCCGCTCCGGCCGAGCTCTGGACTCCACCTCCCAGAGGCCCCTGCGCGGAGCCGCTCCGCAGCCGCGCCTTTGTGAGTTCCTTTAGCGCCGCGAGATCGAGCCCCGGGCCCGGCCGGAACCTGCCTCGGCGCCGAGCGAGGGGTGACGCGGACCAAGGAGGCGCCCAGTGAGAATGTGTGGCGGGATCTGAGTGACCGTGCGAGACCACGCCACCGTGTGTGAGGGGCCTGTGGCTGTATTAAGCCTGCAACAGCGTGAGACTGAGGCGGTGGCAATGTAGGTGACAGTATGAGTGAGACAGCACCCCAGCTGTGGGGGAGCCTGCGACTGTGAGCCTGTGGCCGAATGAATACAGCACGAGCCCGAGAGAGGCTTGTGCCAGGGTGTGATAGCGCTGGGGGATGTGTGGGAGAGTGTGTGGGGACCTGGTGACACTGTGACTTGTGCCACCTTGGATGAAGAACCCGTGACTGAGCCTGCACACTGTGTGAGACTGAGGTGGTGAAAATGCGTGTGAGACCACACCACTGTGCATGAGAGAGGACCTGTGACTGAATATACTATGAAAGACTGAAGGGCTGTGACAATGTGGGTGACTGCCCAGAGTGCGGTTTTGTTACATGTGAGAACGTTGGGGCGGGGGTCTGAGTGACCGCATGGGACCACACCTCTGTGTATGAGAGGCCCGTGACTGTCTGCGTACTGTGTGACACTGCAGAGAGGTTGGGACAGTGTGTGACAGCAGAGGACACCCTGTGGGAGAATGTGTTTGGAGACCCGTTGACAGGGTCCAGACCAAGCCACTTTGTTGAGGAGGCCTGGGACTGGATACTTTTTGACACTGTGACAGTGTGTGAAACCGTTGGGTGGTTCCTTTGACTTTGAGACTGAACCCTGGGTGACACGGAGGCTGTGGCAATGCGTCTGGCAGTCCAAGACCATGTCCACAGTGCTGTGAGGGGCTGCGACAGTTTGTGAGACCAAATACTGGCTGTGACCTAGATAGAGTCTGTGGCGGTGAGTGTGGCAATGTGAGACCATGTCACAGTGTGGAAGGGCCTGTGACAGGGTGTGAGACTGCGGGAGGCCATTACAGTGCGTGTGACAGTACAAGACCATACCACCAGGGGTGAGGGGGCCTGTGACAGTGTGCAAAGGAAAAGTGAGGTCATGGGAGGCTTTGAGAGTGTGTGCGAGACGGTATGGGACTGTATGAGGGCTTTCTGCTGCCGGGTGTAATGGAGCCTGTTACCATGTATGGGCCTTCGTGACAGAGTGTACGGCTGTGTCCCTGAGTCTAGAACAATATAACTGTGTGAGACAGTGCTGGAGAATGTGGCAGTATGTCTGTCGTGAGGTGGGCCATGAGACTGTGTGATTGTGCGGACAGACGTAGTGCACTGAATGTTTGAGGTAAGCGCCCTAGCGTCTAGATACTAGGACTTCTTAGCGATGAGTTATACTGCTTATGTGATTTGTCATTCTTCAAGGCAGTGAAGTTTAGTAGAAAGAAACTGATGATTAAAACAATGGCTGACCACATTTCCCCTCTCTTCCCTTTCTGAGGAAGTTGCTTTTGGGAGCAGTTCGTTAGCAGGGTGTCCTGACCCTGGTCCAGTTTCTTCCAGATCACGTGGTCCCTCTGGTGCCCACTCTGTGCAAAGTGCTACCTTCTGATAGCCTGTTTCTCATCCTTACAGAAAGGTTGGAAACATGGCTGGAGAGATGGCTCAGCAGTTAAGAGCACTGGCTGCTCTTCCAGAGGTCATGAGTTCAATTCCCAGCAACCACATGGTGGCTCACAACCATCCATAATGAAATCTGGTGCCCTCTTCTGGCCTGCAGATATACCTGCAGACAGAACACTGTATACATAATAAATAAATCTTTAAAAAAAAAAAAAGAAAGGGTGGAAACATACTTCCTTTTAACGTTATCATCTGTACACTATAAGTTCGAGTCTAGTTTCCAGTTTGGTTCACTTATTTTTATCAACTATTGCCGTGTGTGTTTTCAATGATGAAAAACCTTCGTTGTGTAAAAGGGTGTAGGATTCTTATCTGATAATACCATTCTGTAATTGCTCATACTATTTACAGTTGTAAGTGAAAGAAACAACTTAGACATAAAATATATGTTGAGTTCCAGAGCTGTGAAGTACATGGGAAAAAGAATTGTTAAATTTAAGTCCTTTATTTATTTTTATTTTATGTGCATTAGTGTTTTGCCTGCATCTATGTCTGTGTGAGGGTGTCAGATCCCCTGGAACTGGAGTTACAGACAGTTATAAGCTCTCGTATGGGTGCTGGGAATTCATCCCTGGTTCTCTGGAAAAGACCAGTGAGCCATCTCACCAGCCCATTGTATTTGTTTTTGTTTTGTTTTGTTTTTTTCAGACAAGGTTTCTCTGTATATCAGCTCTGGCTGTCCTGGAACTCACTTTGTAGATCAGGCTGGCCTTGAACTCGCAAAGATCCACCTGCCTCTGCCTCCCGAGTGCTGGGATTAAAGGCATCGTGCGCCACCCCTGTCCAGCTAGAATTGTTCAATTTAATAATGTCTTAAGTGTACATCTGTGAAGGGAGGAGCTGGAAAAAGGAAGGAATGGAAGGGTTTCAGGCCAGTGATGCTGAGATGCGTGGTACAGCTGGAACTTAGAGTTTCTTTTTTCTGTGCAGCCCTACTTTCTCAGGACGTCGGCCCACCGCAAGAAACACAGTCATCTAAGCTTGAAAGCCATGTCCAAGGTAAGAAGCATTTCTTTTTGTGTGTTTGTTTGTTTGTTTGTTTGTTTTCTAGACAGGGTTTCTCTGTGTAGCCCTGGCTGTCCTGGAACTCACTCTAGACCAGGCTGGCCTTGAAATCAGAAATCCACCTACCTCTGCCACCCAAGTGCTGGGATTAAAGACATGGGCCACAACTGCCCAGCTAACCAACATTTCTTTTTTTTTTCCCCCACCCCCTAACAAACATTTCTTATTTTGAAATGCCACCTTATTTTTCAGTCAAGCTAAAGGAACATTTTGAGTTCTGAAATTCAGCACCCTGACAAAATGTCATCTCTCCAGTGATTTTTTTCTTATTCTCCATTGCAGCACAAAAGAAAGTCCCCCAAAGTATAAGAGCACCCCTTTTCCCCCAGCCAGCATTTGCTTCTTTATTCAAGGACTCATTAAGCCTCGCCTGTGGGTTCAGTGCCCTTAGGAACTCTAATGAGGCAAAAATACACTCGTAGATGGAATTATGTAAGCCTGCATTGTGAGTATTGGAGGTGATTTGAAAAGGTATGCCCCCTATAGATTCATGTGTCGGAATGCTTGGCCCGTGGGGAGTGGCACTATTAGGAGGTATGGCCTTGTTGGAGGAAGTGTGTCACTGTGGAGGTGGGCTTTGAGGGTATATATGCTCAAGCTACTTTCAGTGAGATAGATAGTCCCTCCTTGCTGCCTTCATATCAAGATGTAGGACTCTCAGCTCCTTCTTCAGCACCATGTCTGCCTGCACGCTGCCATCCTTCCCGCCATGATGAAAATGGACTAAAGCTCTGAAACTGTAAGCCAGCCGCAAATAAAAGTTTTCTTTTATAAGAATTGCCTTGGTCACGGTGCCTCTTCAAATCAGTGAAACCCTAACTAGGACAGTATTGGAGGTGAAGATGTGTTCAATTGTGACTGGTAGCAACGAACTTTTCTCTACATTCTCAGGTTTGAAAGGAAGTGGGGTTTGGGGGTGCTCAGAGTTAGGACTTTTTGTAAAAACTCATGTTCAAGATGATTCTCAGTAATCAAATATCAAATTTTTTTGGGGGGAGTGCTTTTTTGTTTTTGTCTTCCAAGACAAGGTTTCTCTGTGTAGCCCTGCCTGTCCTGGAACTCACTCTGTAGACCGGGCTGGCCTTGAACTCACAGAGATCCACCTGCCTCTGCCTCCCAAGTACTGGGACTAAAGGCGTGCACCACCACTGCCCAGCTCAAGTCTTGACTATTAAAGTGCATCTCAGCAGCCGGGCGGTGGTGGCGCACGCCTTTAATCCCAGCACTTGGGAGGCAGAGGCAGGCGGATCTTTGTGAGTTCGAGGCCAGCCTGGTCTACAAAGCGAGTCCAGGACAGCCAGAGATATTCAGAGAAACCCTGTCTCGAAAAACCAAAAAAAAAAAAAAAAAAAAAAAGTGCATCTCAGCTAAGGCCGTGTTATTCTTTGTACATTATGAACTTTGAAGAGTAGGATTTTATGAGAACAATAAAGTATTGTTTTAGAGATATTCTGAGTTAGTAGCAGTCCACAGCTGATAAACAAGGTAATTCAGTTAATTAATTAGTGAAATTATTGTGGAAAATAAATTGAGATAGTTCCTCATGTAGGCTGAGATGGCCCTCAGCTCACTCTGCAGCTAAGAATGATCTTGAACTTTCAGTCCTCCTGCCTCCACCTCTGAAGTGCTGGGATTATAGGCATGTGCCACCACCACTGGCTCTGAAGACCTTTGTTGAGGGATGTGGAGGAGGGGAAACACTTAAGTCTGTATTTTTAACTATTAGTTTTATTTTATGGGTATTGATGTTTGCTTGCACAAACACCAGCACGCATGCAGTGCTAGAGGAGGCCAGAAGAGGGCGTCAGATCCGCTGAAACTGGAGGCAGGTGTGTCTCTGTGAGTTCAAGGCCAGCCTGGTCTACAGCACCAGTTCCAGTGAGCTGCCATGTGGGTGCTGGGAACTGAACCTGGGTCCTCTGCTAGAGCAGCCAGTGCTCTTAACCACTGAACCATCTCTCCAGCCCATTGAACCTGCATTTTTAAAACATCACAAAAATATTCTCTACAATAACTAAAATAGTAGTGTGAAGAAGAGCCAAAATGACACATTTAAAGATGCAAATGTAATACCCAGAAACATTTGCAAGTAGGCAAATTGTGTAAGAATGGGAGATATTTCCCCATTTACTAAACATGTATTTATTTAAGACTCTACTAATGGCCAGGCGTGGTGGCGCACGCCTTTAACCCCAGCACTCAGGAGGCAGAGGCAGGTGGATCTGTGTGAGTTCAAGGCCAGCCTGGTCTACAGAGTGAGTCCAGGACAGCCAGGGCTACACAGAGAAGTAGCCTGTCTCAAAAAACCAAAACCAAAACAAAGACTCTACTATGTGTTATGATAAATAAAATAGACATTGTCTTTCTTTTCACGGATTTGCCGTGTACTGGTTTAATTATATGTTAATATGCTGGTGTGTATTACACCAGTAGGGAAACAATATACTATTTATTTAGGAAAAACCCTTTTCATTACAAAATTACAGATTCTGTAGGTTAAATATGTAAATTGTACACATTCCTAGGTAAAATATAGAGAATAGCTGTAAAGAGAAAAGTAAGCCAGACTCAAATAGTCTGGGGTTTAATTTTTTTCCATTCATGACCCTGCCTTACCTGAGAAAATTTTAAATTAAATTTAAAAGAATTATTAGCCAGGCAGTGATGGCGCACACCTTAATGTAGCGCTCGGGAGCAGAGGAAGGCAGATCTCTTGAGTTTGAGGCCAGCCTGGCCTACAGAGTATGTTCCAGGCTAGCCAAGACTACAGAGAGAAACTCTGTCTTCAAAAAACAAACAACAACAACAAAAAACCCTTATATTTACTTATGTGTGTATGCATATGCCACTCCACGTGTGACTAAAGGACAGCTTGTGGGATGGTTTTCTCATTCCAGCGTGCAGGTCCCTGGTACTCAGGTCAAGTTGTCGGGTCTGGCAGCATATGCCTTTACCTCAGTGAGTCATCTTGCTAGCCCATGCCCGAGAGATTTTTAAACAGCCCTGGCATATAGGCATATAAAATGATCAGCCAAATCAAACCTTTATTAGTAATACATCATTAAGAATTATTTTAAAACTGTTGATTGGTATACATGTGATCTTACCATTTATTGAGGATGAAAGTAAATTTACATACTAGTGATATTAATGTGCCTGTTTACTTTTACATAAATAACTAAATCTTGGTTGAGTATTTGAATCTGCGGGACAGTAAACAGAGTTAACCGGTGTTTTGGTTTTATAGTTGGCAATGCTGGGAATGATGCTTTGTTTAAATATATAGTACAAGATGGCAGACGTGTGTTTAGGGCCTCTTTATAAATTGTCGGAAATTCTATCCTAATCCAAAGGCAAAATTCACTTAATGATTTAAAAAAAAATATTGTGTGTGTATGTGTGTTTTGACTCCATGTATTTATGTGCACCACGTGTGTGCCTGGTGCTGGTAGAAGTCAAAAAGAGGGCATCCACCTGCCTAGAAGTGGAGTTGCAGACTGTTGTGAGCCACCATGTGGGTGCTGGAAACTGAACAAGGAGAACCGAAAGTGCTCTTAACCACCGAACCATCTCTCCAGCTCCCATTTAATGATTTTTCAAAAATGAAACTTAAGTCAGAACCTTAAATGGTGCCTTAGTTTCTTTTCCCGTTGCTGTGGTAAAACACTATGAGACAGCAAATTTTAAGGGAGAGTGTATTCGTGTTCACAGTTCATGGCATAGTCGGGTGGGGAAATGAAGGCAGGGGAGCTTGAAGCGCCTATTCACATGGCACGCACAATCGGGAGGCAGGAAACAGTGCAGGCAAGCTGCTCATGTCACAGAGACTCGGATCCCTGTGGAGGAAGGGTGTCTCCTACATGGAGCGCTCCTCTCACCTCAAGTAACACAGTCAAAATAATCTCCCACGGGCCTGCCTGGGGGTCCATTTCCAGCTGTATGGTGTTAGTCAGTGTTCTAGTGCTGTGAGGAGACACCATGACCAAGGCAAGCATTCACCTGGGGCCTAGTCCTTGATCATCACGGTAGGATGCGACAGGCATGGTGGTGGTGCAGGAGCTGAGACCTTAAAAACATCCTGATCCACTGGCAGCAGGCAGACAGGGTGATAGAGCCTAGTGTGGGCTTTTGAAACCACAAAGCTCTAATTCAAACCACCCCAGATGGCTAGTGTTAACCCCCAGAATCATCTGGGAGATAGGCTTATCTGATGTTACTTGATGTAGGAAGACATATCCACTATGGGTAGCAGTATTCCCTGAAAGGGATCGTAGGAAGACATATCCACTATGGTAGCAGTATTCCCTGAAAGGGATCTTAGACTACATAAGTATAGAGAGAGGTCTGACCAGCCATAAGTGTCTTAGTCACTGTTCTATTGCTATGAAGATACACCATTGTAGGAAAAAAATGGCTAATTAAATGGTTTAACCAGTATTTATATTATCTTTAATTGATCAGTGGTGTTAATCCTTAACCCAGCCTTTATAAATGAATACACACAGAAACCCACCGGGTGGATTTTATCAAGCCTAGGCCTGGGTTGTGTAATCCTAGCCCATCTAATCTAGCTCATAATTCTATTACCCAAATATGACCCCATATATACATACGTCCCTTTGGACTATTATTCTCCACACTAAGCCGATGTTCCAGGCCATGTGGAAGGATCTTCCTTAATCTACCCCATGGCGTGTCTTCCTTGTTTACTCCTGGCTTCTTCTCCAGTCTTTCTTCTTGTTCCCAAGATGCTCTCTCTCTCTCTCTCTAAAAGCCCTAGTCCCACCTATCTCCGTCTTTGCCCAATCTCCAGGCCTCCACATTTATTTAACCAATCAGAGTCAATTAAGTAACAGACAGCAAACAGGACCAATTAACATTTAGAATGCTTAACACCACCCCATCACACCATGACCAAGGCAATTCTTTTTTTTTTTTTTTTTTTTTTTTTACCTTTTTCAGTTTTTCGAGATAGTTTTTCTCTGTGTGGCCCTGGCTGTCCTGAATCTTGCTCTGTAGATCAGGCTAACCTCACACTCAGAGATCCGCCTGCCTCTCCCTCCTGAGTACTGGGGTTAAAGGCGTGTACCACCACATGCAGCGACCAAGGCTATTCTTATAAAAGAAAGCATTAATTGTGGGCTGGCGTACAGTTTCAGTCTGTTATCATCATGGCAGGGAGCATGGTGGCACGCAGGCAGACATGGTTCCGGAGAAGTCTCTGAAAACTACATCCTGATCTGCAGGCAGGGAAAGAAGAGAGAGTGACGCTGGACCTGGCTTGGGTTTTCGAAACCTCAAAACCCTCCCCCAGTGGCACACTTCCTCTGACAAGGCCACACCTCCTAGTCCTTCTCAGGTAGTGCTACTCCCTGATGTCTAAGCTTTCAAGTATATGAACCTATGGGGGCTATTCTTTTGTTTTGTTTTTTTTTCAAACAGGGTTTCTCTGTGTAGCCCTGGCTGTCCTGGAACTCACGCTGTAGACCAGGCTGTCCTCAAACTCAGAGATCTGCCTGCCTGTCCCTTCCGAATGCTGGGATTAAAGCCACCGCCTGGCTACTGCCATTTCTTTAATATGAATGCACTATGATTAGATGTCTCAAGCTCCTGCCACTGTTACTTCCTCCACAGTGGTGGACTGTAAACTTGAACTGTGAGCTGAAATAAGTTGTTTTTATCAAGGTACTTTTTTTTAGGTTTATTTACTTTTTTGGGTGTAGGAATGTTTTACATGCATGTATGCCTGTGTACCACATGTGTGCCTGGTCCCCAAAGAGGTCAGAAAAGGGGGTCAAATCCCCTGGAACTGGAGTTACAGACACGTTGTGAGCTTCCTGTGCTGGGAACGGACCTGAGCTGAGCCATCTCTCCAGGCCCTTGTCAGGGTATTTTTATCATAGTACAGAAAAGACAGTTAAGACACCAAATGATGCCAGGAAGTGGTGGAACATGCCTTAAATCCCAGCACCTGGGAGGCAGAAGCAGGTGGAACTCTATGAGTTTGAGGCTTGCTTGGTCTACTACAGAGCAAGTACCAGGACAGCCAAGGCTACATAGAGAAATCCTATCTTAAAAAACAAAATAAAACAAAAAAAGACACCAAATGATTCTAAGAGAGTCTATCAAGTTGGCTATACCAACCATCACAAATAGCAGTTTTTAAAAATCAAACATTCTGAGCTGGAGGGATGGGTCAGAGGTTAAAAGCATTGGCTGCTCTTCCAGAAGACCTGGGTTCAATTCCCACCACCCACATGGCAGCTCACAACTGTCTGTAGCTCCTGTTCCAGAGGATCTGTCACCCTCACACAGACATTCATGTGGTCAAAACACCAATGCACATAAATAAAAATAAGTAATTTTTAAAAAATCAAACATTTTAATGCAATACAGTCAATAGATGCACTAATTTGGGACTGGAGAGATGGCTCAGTGGTTAAGAGCACTGGCTGCTCTTCCAAAGGACCCGGGTTCAAATCCCAGCACCCACATGGCAGCTCAAAACTGTAATGGGTGGGCGCAGTGGCACACGCCTTTAATCCCAGCACTCAGGAAGGTGAGGCAAGTGGATCTCAGTGAGTTCAAGGCCAGCCTGGCCTACAAAGTCAGTTCCAGGACAGTCAGGGTGACACAGAGAAACCCTGTCTTGAAAAAACAAACAAAAACAGATGCACTAATTTGATATTTATATGAGGAGTGATAAAGGAAAATTATTAAAAGTATGCTACAAGAAGTCTCTGGAAGGAAAGAATTCAGCCAAGAGACACTGGAAGTTTAAGTGGAAGTTTATTTAGCAAAGAAAAGTGAAGTTAATAATATACATAGAGATTTCTGTTTCCAAAGGCAGAAATATATATATGTTATAGCATGTAACATACACACACATATATGTATGTATTAAGACCACTGACTGTACTTGCAAAGGACCTGAGTTTAGTTCTCAGCACCCACAACCGTCTGTAATGCCAGGCCCAGGGGATCTGATGCCTTTTCCGGCCTCTATGGACACCAGGCACACACATAATGAACAGACATACATGGAGGTAATACACTCATACACAAAAATAAGATACATAAAATAAGTTTTAAAAAATATTATTGTCAGCCGGGCGTGGTGGCGCACGCCTTTAATCCCAGCACTTGGGAGGCAGAGGCAGGTGGATCTCTGTGAGTTCGAGGCCAGCCTGGTCTACAAAGTGAGTCCAGGACAGCCAGGGATACACAGAGAAACCCTGTCTCAACAAAACAAAACAAAACAAAAATACACACATATATATATATATATATATATATATATATATATGTAACATCCCTCCCCCCCCTCCATCTCTCTCTCCCCTGACCCATTTTGCTTGTTGGTTTTGTTTTGTTTTGTTTGAAGCAGGGTTTCTCTGTGTAGCCCTGGATTTCCTGGAACTTAGTCTGTAGACCAGGCTGGCCTCAAACTCATAGAGATCCGCCTGCCTCTGTCTCCCAAGTGCTGGGATTAACAGTGTGTGCCACCACCACCTGGTTAAAGTACTCTTGTTATAAAGAGAATATAATTGATTGGGTTTTGAAAGTCAAGCCTGATTGTCTTTCAATTAGTACATTTTTCACTTAATGTTATTACTTACAAGTGCATGTTTAAACCTAACATTCTGCTGTTTGTTTTCCACTTATTTTCTCTTTCTTCCTTTACTTCTTCTTTTGCCTTGTTTGAATACATCTAATTAATTACACATAATTTTCATAAATTCTTAAGTGCCTATGATAATATGTATCCCCTACTCACTCTCTTTTCCTGTCCCAGTGTATCCTGTATTCTCCAAGTGGAGAAGTTCTTTCTTTGGCATTCAATATGAATCATCTGTTGCCGTATACTGTACTGATTTTAGTGTTACTTATCGGTATGCATATGCTGAGTCTTTTCTCCAGCAGGAGAGTTTATCAGAAGTTATATACATGTCTCATAAGAGGATACCAAAGCAAGCATGGTAATAACTTGACATGGATTTTTTAGAATGTAACATACTGGCTGGTGGTGGCCATAAGTGTTGCAGCTCTGGAGGGAAAGGTATCTTGGCAGTTGGGAGCCAAGGAATATCAATCACAGAGTCACACCACACAACAAATACCACACAAGAGATTTATTGGAAGAGACACAAGAGGGTGCCCGCTTCTGCTTCGGTAAGAAGCAGCAGAGAGCTGTGCAGGAGGCAGGCTTTATATAGGGTTTCTTGTGGAGTGTGTGTGGGGGGGGGGTGTCGTGGGCTTTTTTTTCCTATAAGACGGAGGTTGTCCACTTGTGTATCCAGAGGCTGGGAAAGGCCATTACAGCAGTTAGAGTAGTCTTGGGAAGTGGGACGGGAAACTGGCCACTTTAGAGTTGAGGGACTTAGAGTGGCCATACCTGTAAGTCATGCACTTGGGAGACTGAGACAGAAGGACCAAGAGTTCAAGGCCAGCTTGAATTGGGTAGCTATACTCAATCTGAGAGAGAGAGAAGGAGGGAGGAAACAGACACACAATCTTAGCACTTGGGAAGCTGAGGCAGAGAGTTGTGAATTCAGGACACCCCCGAGCCACATACAAAACCCTGTCTTTAAAAAAAAAGAAATGCTTCTACCGAAGTATAGACAGCTTAGGTAGTGCTAACTCTCTTCTGTTGTGTTTAGCAAAGACAGCCATTGTTGGACTAGTGGACTACAGCTTGTAAGCCGTTCTAATAAATCCGTGTGTGTGTGTGTGTGTGTGTGTGTGTGTGTGTGTGTGTGTGTACATTGTGTATTGTATTGTTGTTTGTTTGTTTGAGTCAGGGTCTCACAATACAGCTTTGAATTGGATGTGCAGCCCACGCTGGGCTGGAACTTGGGGCACCCTATCCCTGACTCCTGAGTTCTGGTATTACAGGCATGTGCTGCTGTGTCCAGCTGCAACTGTTCAACTTAGGCCTGTGTGAAGACTTGGGCCAGCATACATTCATGTCATTTCAGGATTTGCTGACATTTGGAGATGTGTCTATAAATTTCACTCAAGAGGAATGGCAATGGCTGAATGACGCTCAGAGAGACTTGTACAAGAAGGTGACATTGGAGAACTATAGGAGCCTGGTGTCTCTGGGTAAGGCAGTCTCTGCAGCAGAATCCCTACTCTCCGTGGGGTGTGTTCCAGGAAATGGCTCCGGGATGCCTCTGAGTTGCTTTACTACATTCCCCCTTTTTACTAAATTTTTAAAAAATTACATCTCTGTGTATGTCTGTGTGAGTGTGAGACCAGGCTGGCCTCGAACTCACAGAGATCCTCCTGGCTCTGCCTCCTGAGTGCTGGGATTAAAGGCGTGCGCCACCATCCCCAGCCCTGATTTCTCGTTCTTAAGTCCACACAGTAACACATGTCTGTAGTTCCATGCGCTCAGAGGGCGGGTGAATTAGTAAAGGTTCTCTAGAGCACTGCTTCTCAGCCTTCTTTATGCTGCCGCCCTTTAATACACGTCCTCATGCTGTGCTGACTCCCCAACCATACAATTATTTTCATTGTTACTTCGTAACTGTAGTGTTGCCACTGTTATGAATTATAATGTACATATTTATGTTTCCTGATGGCCCTCTGAAAGGGTCATTCAACCCCAAGGAGGGTCGAAACCCACAGATTGAGAACCACTACTCTAGGGGACCAGAACTGATAGGATGAATACACACACACACGAGATTTATTAGAATGGCTTACGGGCTGTGGTCCACTTGTCCAACAATGGCTGTTTACCAACTGAAGGTCTAAGAATCCAATAATGTTTCATTCTACCAGACTGGATGTCTCAGCTGGTCTACAGTATATACCAGAATCCCAAAGAAGTAGGCATTAATGCCAGTGAAGGAATGAATTTGCCCGAGAGAAAGATCTGGATTAAAAGTGGGTCTTCCCACTTCAAAAGATCCAGATTAAAAATGGGTCTTCCCACCAGGCGGAGGTGGTGCACACCATTAATCCCAGCACGCAGGAGGCAGAGGCAGGGGAATCTCTGAGTTTGAGACCAGCATGGTCTACAAAATGAGTTCCAGGACAGCCAGGGCTACACAGAGAAACCCTGTCTCCAAAAAAAAAAAGTAGGTTTTCCCACTTCAAATACTTTAAGAAAAAAAAAAAATCCCCCACAGGCATACCCTGCCATTTGGGTTTTAGTTAGTCAAGTTGATAACCAAGAATGACAATCACAGTTGTGGGGGAACAGTCTGGGCAACCTAGCAAGCCCAGTTCCAAAAGTTCAAAGAGAATTGCTTCCCCCCATTTTTCTTGTGTTCCCCAAATAAGTTACATTTCATAGGATGGTAGTGTTTTTAGACTCTTCCTTCACGTCGTTCATTCTAAAGAATATTTCCCATCTTCCTCAGCTCTCACCTGTACGGCCTCGCCTTCCTGATGAGCCAGGAACTTGATTTGATCTCTGAGAGTGGCTAATTCCTCTTCTGTTTCTTGGAAGCAGGAATACCTATTTACAAGCCGGCTGTGATCTCATTACTGGAACAAGGAAAAGACCCTTGGATGGTGCAGAAGGAGGGAGCAAGGGACACGTGTCCTGGTGAGTAGGGACACTATGTTAGGGAGGTGGGCGACCCTGTCTGGAAAGGCCCAGCTCATCGTCATTAACGCTTTTGGACTAGGTTTTGTTAAAGCACCTGGTTCCCATAGATCAAGTTCTCAGCCTTCCTGACACTGCGGCCCTTTGTACAGTTCCTCATGTTGTGCTGACCCCCAACCACGAAATTATTTTCATTGCTACTTCATAACTGTGACTTTGCTACTGTTATGAATCGTAAAGATCTTTGTTTTCCAGTGGTCTTAGGCGACCACCCCCTGTGAAAGGGTGAGGGTCGCAACACCCAGGTTGAGAACGGCTGGTGTAGAGGGAGCTCTGTCATGCCAAGCTTCTTTCTGGCTTAGAGTGAGTGAGTTATTAGGTCCACACCCCGTGGCAGTAGAAGAGGAAAACAGCAGCTACAGAAAGACATTGGAGCATCAGGTCAGACGCTCACACTAACGTGTGAAGCCTGGGCACCAAAAACGGTCAGCGGGACCCTCTGATTGACCCAGAGGGTTCCAGGCAGATGGCCTACTTGCAGCGAGACTTCGGGTTTGCCGCTCCCACCAGGGGCGTTTTTTTTTTTTTTAATATCGTAGGGTAGACAGTAGCAATTTTGGAAAGGTATTTGGAAATGTTAACTTCCTGGCTGTGTCCAAAGACACGCTGTTTTCTCTCAGGCATTTTTTTCTCTCCTGTTCTCAAGAGCACAGTGTTGTCCATTTTTAGGATGTATTTTTGTTTTATGTGTGTAAGTGTTTTATCTGCGTAGTGTGTAACTACTCCACATGCAATGCCTATAGAAACCAACAGTTGTCCCCATGTGGGTGCTCTGATTTCAGTCAGTACTTGGACATTTATTGAGACATGTGGCTTATGACCCATGAAAAGACCTAGCTCATTGAAACACACCGTGAATACCTATCGGACAGTGGTTGACTGTAGTTATATCAGTGTAGAATAGGACATGGTAGTTAATTCTGATGAGACCCACTATGCATTTACTAATTTTTGCCAAGATTTATCAATTCCTAAGACCCTGGTCTTACAATACAAAAAAAGGTAAAGTTGGGCCACTGGGATGGCTCGTCGGGTAAAGGCACTTACCACGAAGCCTGAGGACCTGAGTTGGATACTCAGGACTCTCCCATGGTGGAAGGAGAGAACCAGTTCCTGCAAGTTGTCATTTGACCTCCACACAAATGTCACTTATGCGCACACTAAATAAATGTAGTTTTAAAAAGAAGTAATCGTATTTGATACTAATAAAGGTAAGGCAAGTTAAACTCTGTACTACATCAATAAAAGCAAGCAATTGGATAGAAAAGTATGCTTTCGTGAAGGCATTGTGGTTTCATAAATCAACTGAAAATTTATATTTAGTTAGGACTTGTCACAAAGAAAAATATTTTCAGAAACACCTTTCCTAGAATGCAGCACTTCACAACCCAGCAGACAGCTGATGTACATTTAGGTGTGGGTATCCAGTGGGGGTTACCTTAGCTACATTCTTGACATTCTGAAATTGTCTTTTAAGTGAGAAGAAGAGATTATTAACTCAGATATATGATAATAATTGTGTGTAAAAATTAATTAAATTTTAAAAGATAATTATAATTTTTTTAGATGACCTCTTCAATTTTTTTCATTTTCAAAATAACATTTGATGGTTATGTATGATTAATCAGTTAACTTTTTTCCTTTCTTCCTTTGTTTTGTTTTGTTTTTCTGAGACTGAGTCTTGCTCTGTAGCTCTGGCTGTCGTGGAACTCAGTTTGTAGACTAGGCTGGCCTCAAACTCACAGAGAATGGCCTGCCTTTGCCTCCCAAGTGCTGGGATTAAAGATGTGTGCCCCTGAACCCGGTTTAATCACCTTTCTTAATTTAGTTTTTAAGATGCATTAAGAGATGTTAAATAGGGCTGGAGAGGTGGCTCAGAGGTTAAGAGCACTGGCTGTTCTTCCCAAGGTCCTGAGTTCAATTCCCAGCAACCACATAGTGGCTCACAGCCATCTACATTGAGATCTGCCCGGGCATATATGTAGAGCAAATACTGTATACATAATAAATAAATAAAAAATGTTTAAAAAAAAAAGCGATGTTAAATCCTTTAATTTCTTTTGTATTTTACTTTCTCTGAGCATTTTCTTTTCTTATATTGAATGAATTTAAAAACGTCTGTTTTCCTGGTATCTTTTAGACTGGAAGTATGTATTCAAAGGCACTGAATTTTCATCAAAGCAAGATATTTACAAAGAATCTTCCAAAGTCCCAACAATGGGAAGAAGCCGTCTTAGTTACATCCTTGACTGTCCCAATTTGAAAGAAGACAGTAAAAGTGAAAACTGGTTTACGAACAAGTTGGAAGGTCAGGAGGCGCATTCTAGTCAGTTGCTCAGCACGCATAAAGAAGTCCGTGAAGATCAAAGTGGTGGATGTAATCCATCTTGGCAAGCGTTCCATCAGGACGCAATACTTGACACACCCCAAAGTTTCTCTACCAAAGAAAGAATACATCAGTGTGAGCCACAAAAGAGAAGTTGCCGGAAAAAGCCCGTTGAAGTGAATCATAAGAAGGTCCATGTAGAAAAGAGAATTCTGAAGTGTAACGATTGTGAAAAAGTCTTTAACCAGACCTCATCCCTAACTCTCCATCAGCGAATTCATACTGGAGAGAAGCCCTATGCATGCACTGAATGTGGGAAAGCCTTCAGCCAGAGCGCAAACCTAACTCAACATAAGAGAATACATACTGGGGAGAAGCCGTATGAATGTAAGGAGTGTAGGAAGACCTTCAGCCAGAATGCACATCTTGCTCAGCATCAGAGAGTTCATACTGGAGAGAAACCTTATCAGTGTAAAGAATGCAAAAAAGCCTTCAGCCAGATTGCACATTTGACTCAGCATCAAAGAATTCATACTGGAGAGAGACCTTTTGAATGTGTTGAATGTGGAAAAGCTTTTAGTAATGGTTCGTTTCTTGCCCAGCATCAGAGAATCCATACTGGAGAGAAACCGTATGTGTGTAACGTGTGTGAGAAGGCTTTTAGTCACCGTGGATACCTAATTGTCCATCAAAGAATCCATACCGGAGAAAGACCCTATGAATGTAAAGAATGTAGGAAATCTTTCAGCCAGTACGCACACCTCTCTCAGCATCAGAGAGTCCATACCGGAGAAAAGCCTTACGAATGTAAAGTGTGCAGGAAAGCCTTTAGTCAGGTTGCGTACCTTGATCAGCATCAGAGGGTTCACACCGGAGAGAAACCCTATGAATGTGCCGAGTGCAGAAAGGCCTTCAGTAACAGTTCGTCGCTTGCCCAGCACCAGAGAAGCCACACTGGGGAGAAACCCTATGCGTGTAAGGAATGTAGGAAGACATTCAGCCAAAATGCAGGCCTTGCCCAACATCAGAGAATTCATACTGGAGAGAAACCTTATGAATGTAATATCTGTGGGAAAGCCTTCAGTTACAGTGGCTCTCTGACTCTGCACCAGAGAATTCATACCGGGGAGAGACCTTATGAATGCAAAGATTGCAGGAAATCTTTCAGGCAACGTGCACACCTTGCTCATCATGAGAAAGTCCACACTATGGAGTCATTCTTGTCCCTTTCCTCTCCGTCATCCTCTACATCCAGTCAGTTGCCAAGAGCTGTAGGTTTGATCTCCTAAATATGACCCAAATCTGACCCATTAGAGCCATTTATATTTCGTCATCCTTTCCTCTACATGGTGACCTGTTTTATGTGGACTATTGAAATGGCTTTCCAGTGTATTCACCCATACCTCTTGTCAGTTTCAACACTACAGCCAAAACTTAAAACATTTTGGGTCATATTATTTACCCTTCATTAACTAAGATTTCCTGCTGACATCCAAAAGTTTGTGTGGAGGGGGAAGCACACAGTTCTTAAAGCAACCTAACAAGCCATCTTGCCCCTGGAACCTTGTTTCAAACTACATTTTTAAGCCTCATGTCAATATCCATCTTTCTCTCTCTCTCTGTTTTGGTACAGAGTTAAAATAGATCTAGGCTTCATCCTCGCTCTTCCATCTTCCATCTCTGATATATACAGAGTTAAAATAGATCTAGACTTTATCCTTGCTCTTCCATCTTCCATCTCTAATATTAGGAGAGCATTTTGTCCTTTGTAACCTTCAGTCTTACATTATGGGACTAATAATGATTCTACCTCAAAAATAATTGGGAGAAGTAAATAATGCATGTAAACTTCTTAGGAGAGTGCTTAGCATAAAATAATATTAATCTAAAATAAAAATATGGTGATAAACATCTAGAGTTGGTTATTTGAATAATGAATTAAAAACCTGGGACATTATAACCATATTAAAATTAGAAACACTAAAGGTGGAGACTGTGGGTGTAGTTCAGTTTATAACATGCTTACTTAACATGCACAAAGCCCTGGGTTCAATCCCTAGCACACATAAGCTGGGTATAGACATTCAAGGTTGTCCTTGGCTGCATAGTAAGTTCAGGGCCAGCCTGGGCTATATGAGACCCTATCTTTAAAATATATACTATATGCGTGACATCTAATACAGTTGGATTTACATTAGACTGATAATAGAAATGTGAGCTATTTCAGCATGAGTATGTAAGTATATGACTGGATAAGAAAAACTTTTATTATTCAAGTTCTATGAATACACACGTGCTTTTCTCTTAAAAATCACTTGAAGTAGAATTTACTGAAATATAGTCACTATATGTATATATATATGTAAACAAAACCAAGGCAGATATTTAAAAATATAGTTTTATATAATTTTTTTATATTTTATATTTAAATCAAAAATTTTATATATTTTTATCTTTATACAGTTTTTATATTTATATTTAGGCCTACCACAGGTTAGGCCTAAAAACACATCTTCAGCAAGGTGGTGGTGGTGGTGGTGCATGCCTTTAATCCCAGAATCCCATTGATCAGGAGGCAGAGGTAGGTGGATCTCTCTGAGTTCAAGGCCAGCCTGGTCTATAGATCAAGTTCAGGATAGCCAAGGCTACACAAACCCTGTCTTGAAAAACCAAACAAACAAACAAAAAAAAAAACCCAATTATTTTTTAAAAGATTGTGTGTGTGTGTGTGTGAGAGAGAGAGAGAGAGAGAGAGAGCGCACATGCATACATGCATGTGTGTGCATGCAAAGCCAGAAGGCATTAGATCCCCTGGAGCTGGAGTTAGACCTGTTGATGAGCCACCCAATGTGGATGCTGTGCTCTTAACCACCGAGTCTTCTCTTTACCCCTATGTCTCAGTTAACTCAAAAGAACTCAAGTCTTGTGAGATGTTTTCTGCCCAGAATGAACTTAAGAAACAAATAACAGAAAACCCGAATGTGCCCAAAATTTGAGCCAAACTAGCACACTTTTCAGGAACTCAGTTCCAAAGAGGAAATCAAACGGGGAAATAGAAAATACTTGGAGAGATGGCTCAGAGGTTAAGAGCACTGGCTGTTCTTCCAAAGGTCCTGCGTTCAATTCCCAGCAACCACATGGTGGCTCACAACCATCTACATTGAGATCTGGTGCCCAGGCATATATGTAGAGCAAATACTGTATACATAATAAATAAATAAATGTTTTAAAAAAAATACTTGGAACTGAGTCAGCTGAGAACACAACAAATTGGAATTTGCTGGATGCAGCTCACATGGTACTTAGAAATACAACAGCATCTCACACTTGCTCTAACCGATTCCAAGCCAATTTCAGTTTGCACCTGAACAAACTAAAAAAGGAAGAGTGATAAAGCCCATAACATAAGAGTGGACACTAGGGGTGTGCAGAGATGGGTCAGGGGTTAAGACCACTTGCTCTTGCAGTGGACCTGGGTTCATTTCTCACTACCCACATGATGGCTCCCTACCACCTGTAACTCCAGTTCCAGGGCTTCTCATGCCCTCTTCTGGCCTCCATGGACACTGCATGCAAATGGTGCACATACAGACATAACAGGCAAAACAGACGCATAGCATACAGAAATGTCTTTTAAAAGACAGAATGGGAACTAAAGAAAGAAAGAAAGAAGCCTTGAGTGTGTCTTGATGATAGAGCTTAGTATGTGTGATGGAAGCCCCACCCAGGTTCAATCCCTATCACCTGCCTCTCCCTGATTCGGAACAGAAATCAAATAGAAAACAAAAGCAAAAGCTGTTTCTTTGAGAATGTCCATAAAACTAATAAACCATTTATATGCATACTCAAAATGGAAAGAATATATATTGACAGGGTCTGGTTTATAACAGGCACCTACAAGTCCTTTTGCTAAAAAGCACTGAACTCTACACTCAGTCCCACGAGATCCCATAAAAGGTGCCCAGAGGTCTCCAGGTATTATCCTAAAACTGCGGTCAGCTGGGATTCTAGGAACAACAGTGCTGATCAATGTTTATGGTGCTTGGGAATGGCTCAGTCAGTAAACTGCCTTCCATGCAACTGCGAGGTCCTGAGTTCAGATTCCCAGCACCCACGCATGATAAAGCTCGGCTCAGCACTGTGTCAGTCCTATAACCACAGCAAGTGCAGGGACAGGCAGATCCTGTGGATTCGTCAGCCTGTCTAAATTGATGAGCTCCACGCTCAGTGAGAGACTATTTCTCAAGGCATAAGGTGACAGGCCATCAATATGGCTCACTCATCATAATATCTCTTGGTGCTCTAGCCTGATGGCCTGAATTCAAATGTCAGAACCTATGGAAAGGTGGCCACAGAGAGTCTACTTCCCTCAGTTGTCTTCTGACTTCCACATTTGCATCATGGCACACGTTTCCTTCATATCATGCATACACACATAAAGTAATCTTTTGTAAAATGAAGATCAATTGATCACTTGACATCAACCTCTAAACACATGCTCCCTCTGGTGCACACATACTTCACACACACACACACACACACACACACACACACACACACACACACAC